>JAAALK010000290.1:55365169-55622680 GCA_019279435.1 Zizania palustris | reverse complement strand
TTTTCGTCAGCGGGTACAATCAGCCATAGAGGAAGGACGATTAAAAATAGAAGCAAATCCAAAGATGAAATTAGATAGAGACCCTTTTCCCATGAACAACGTTGAGCTAAAAGGAAAGAAGGTGTTGATTCAGCCAGAGCAGGCCGAGTCAGCTAAAGGGAAAGCGGTCGTCATAGGAGACACCCGCACACGCACACTCGTACCAAAGAATTCAGAGGTAGGAGTGTGGAAAGAAAATGTTAAGCCATCATCTTCAGCCAGGCATCGTAGAAGGCCGAAGGTGACTTACAAGATGCTTTTGGACAAGCACCAACGAAGGTCCAAGAGGAGAGGTGTTCACCCACGGGCTTCGGGACGGTCAAAACCCCCTGAGAGAACGAGCCCCACGAGGGTTGAGTTTGGACCTCGTGGCCCGAACCCCTATTCGGAGTGGATACAGCCTCCGGCAGGGTTTGGGCCTCAGTGGCCGACCCCCCCTCCAGGCTGGTCCCAACCTCCGGCAGGGTTTGGACCTCGGTGGACGAACCATCCTATGGTTTGCCGCTAGTTTTCGGGAGACTTCGGGCCTCAGTGGCTGAACGCACCTCCTCCGGAGGGGTTCCAACCTCCGGGAGGATTCGGACCTCGGTGGCCGGATCCACCTCCTCCGAGCGGGCTGTAGCCTTTGGATGGATTCAGCCTCCAGTGGCTGGGCCCGTCTCCACCATGGGCTAATTTACCTCCGGCCTGGCAGGACCCTTCGTTGGTTTGGTCCGAGGTACCGTCGATGTGGACGAGCTTCCAACAGGCCAACGGGTTCGGCACTAAGTGGGTGAGGCCACTAGAGCCTCCGATGCCACCACCCTACTACTGGGCGATGGCTCCAACTTGGCCTCCGCCCCTGGAGAACTCCGGGCAATGTCCGACTACTAACACTCACATTCCCTCTAGTGTTTCCGAGTGGCAGGTTCGGGGGCCGGTGTAGGATGATAATATTATTCACCGCCTGTCCATAGTACCTCAGAACCGAGCTCCGTGAGATGGCACCGAACCGGATGGACGTGAATACCCCCCAGAGATTATAGTCATCAGGGTGGGATCCAAGGAGGTCCCAATCCCAAAGGGTGCCCCAATGGGATAGCGCGAAGACACAACTGAAGCCTGATCAGACCGACCTATCGTGGCCGGTCCGACCGGCCTTACGATGGTTTTCGGCACAGACCGGTCTGACCGGCCCGCTATGGCTGGTCCGACCGACTAGGAGCAGGGGACCTCTCATGGCAAGCGCAAGATATCCGAGGCCGATACAAACAAGTCCCCTTCGGCCAGAAATTCTAGAAGTAAGACCGTGGCACCCGGCACCCTTCCTCAGCCATCGTGGACACCCTCGGTGATGTCCAAGTCACAAAAGAGGATGTTGCAGCGCTTACGGGCACAAGAGATACGAGAAGAGAAGGCCGAGGAGGCACGGGACGCGTTTTTTTGAGGAAATCCGTCCTCGGCCCATGGTGAAGAAAGTCTAGAGACCTAGGCTGGTCATGGTCGATGACTCGGCCCTCGTTGTTAGCTCCAACGAAGACGATTTTCTCGACGACGACTACACTCCCGTCTCCGAGGGGCCCGCTCCTCAGGCAATGGACATCGGCGTCGTCATGTTGCCTTTTGAGTTCGCTCCACTGCAGGAGGAGGACGGTGTCGCTTGGCTAGACCTTGGCCCGAGGGATGCCGTATTCGAGAAGCCCAGAGACACGAGTTGTCACCTGAGACCTCTCTACATAAGGGGGCACATCGACGGGAAGCCTGTCTTGAGGATGCTCATCGATGGCAGCACCACCGTGAACCTAATGTCGTACTCCCTTCTAAAGAAGCTTGGTAAAGATGACGATGACCTGAAGAATACCAATGTCACCCTCAATAGCTTCAATGGCGACACAACAAAGGCTAGAGGCGTGCTGTCTCTGGAACTAACAGTAGGGAACAAGACGCTACCTACCGCCTTCTTCGTCATCGACGTGCAAGGTAATTATAATGTATTTCTTGGGCGTGATTGGATCCACACAAACTAGTGTGTGCCATCTCACCTGCACTAGAACCTAATACAATGGGATGGTGATGAAGTCAAGATAGTATACGCCGATACATCATCCCATATTAGTTTGGCCGATGCATCCGGCGACGCCGCCCATGATGAGATAGAATGCTTGTCGGGACGGGACCTCTTGGATTACGACTTTGTTAGTGTATCAGAGGGGGGTTCGTTCCTATTTCCGTGAAGCCGGCCGGTGTGGCTCGGTTGTGTCTAAGATAGTAGAATGTCTAGCGTTAGTCTTGATTGTCTAAAATCTCGCGTAGAACAATATCGGTCTTCTCAAGATGGTATCGCCGAAGCCATTGAATATTTTAGCGAGGTAGAAAAATTAGGTTAAGGCTTCTCATCGGCCGACCCTTTGGAACAAGTAGACATAGGAGATGGTAGTGTTCCGAGGCCAACGTTTGTAAATCAAAATTTGAATAATGATGTAAAGGCCGAAGTAATAAAATTGCTTCGATCATATGTTGATTGCTTCGCATGGGACTACAGCGAGATGCCCGGGTTAAGACGAGAGCTTGTTGAGCATCGGCTCCTCATCAAACCCGGGTTTAGGCCTTATAAGCAGCCGTCGCGCTGCTTCAATTTGGCCATTTATGACCGAGTGAAAGAGGAGGTTGAACGTCTATTAGCGGCAGGTTTTATTAGGCCATGCAGGTACCCGGAATGGGTCGCTAACATCGTGCCTGTTGAGAAGAAAGAGAGTGGCAAGATCCGCATCTACGTCGACTTCAGGGACTTGAACAAAGCCACTCCGAATGATGAGTACCCCATGCCAATAGCCGACATGTTGATCAACGATGCCTCGGGACAAAAGGTACTAAGTTTTCTTGACGGCAACGCTGGTTATAATCAAATCTTTATGGCCGAAGAAGACGTTTTTAGAACGGCTTTTCGCTGCCCCAGTTTTATCGGCTTGTTTGAGTGGGTAGTAATGACGTTTGGTTTAAGGAATGCTAGCCACATACCAGCGTGCCATGAACTTAATCTTTCGTGACTTGCTAGGAGTTATGTTAGAGGTTTATATAGATGATGTTGTGGTCAAATCGGATGCTATGGAGAACCACCTCGCCGATTTAAGAGTTGCTTTCAAAAGAATGTGCCAGTATGGCTTAAAAATGAACCCGCTCAAGTGTGCTTTTGGCGTGTCGGTGGGTAAGTTCTTGGGATTTGCGATTCATGAAAGAGGCATTGAAATTGATCCTAAGAGTCTTGAGAAAATTAGAGGATGTGTAGCGCCGACATGTAAGAAAGATGTGCAGAAACTACTAGGAAAGGTTAATTATTTGCGACGCTTTATATCTAACTTGTTTGGCAAAATTGATGCTTTCGTCCCAATACTCCTGCTAAAAAATGAAGACGAGTTCACTTGGGGGGCAAGCCAGCAACGCGCCTTTGAGAAAATCAAAGAGTGCTTATCGACGCCGCTAGTAGTAAGGGCGCCGAAAGCTGGGATTCCATTTCGGTTGTATATTGCCGTGGAGGAGAGTATGATTGGAGTCGTGTTGACTCAAGACATTGAAGGAAGAGAGTACATCATCACCTTCTTGAGTCGTCGACTTCTAGATGTCGAGACAAGCTACGTGTTTGTGGAGCATTTGTGTTTATCCCTCTATTATGCTTGTACCAAATTATGTCACTGTTGGGGGAAAATATCCCATCTTCGGGGTTATTGCCGTAACAGCACAAAAGTAGATAATGGATTTGAAGGTTCTCAGACGTCCACCTTCGAAGATACCCAGAGTCAAGCTCGAAGTACAAAGATAGGCATTGGTTCGGAGTACATCTTCGAACTAAGGCTTTTTGAGATCTTTATTGCCAGCTAAGATGGAAGATTTATCTTTTATATTATTAGATTAGTCTTTTACCATTTTAGCCCTATCAAGGGTACCGAATAGTTTCCACTATGTCGGTTGTAATAGAGGGGTAAATAGGTCTTTTCCTTAATATTTGGGCCTATAAATACCCCCCATTTCACCCTGTAATAGGGACCGAATACAAGTTATTCAATACACACATTCGAACTATTCTGAGTTATTATCCTTTCGGAGGCTTAGAACAGTTCCCTTCACAAACACTTCGTTTGTTAGTTTCTAATCTACAGAAACCTGTTAGCGTAATCTTTTACGCCAACAGTTGGCGCCGTCCGTGGGGAACCTAGTCCAAAAACTTCGTTCTCTACCAACTTCTTATATCATGCCTCCTAAGCAGAGCGCACCTCGCAATCCTGTTCGGAGGTCCTCTCGGATCTCCGGAGAGGCACCATTCGACATGGTTGAAGTCGGAGGACCTTCGACATTCCCTCCACAAACTCCGGAAGGAGTTTCCATCCCTCGAACATACGAAGCTTCTCCGCCAACTCCCTCCATACTTCGACCACCCGGAGTCCCTTCTCCACCTTCCATCCCAATTCGAACTGATCCTACTAGTTCTCAAGACCCGGAAGACCCTTCCGGAGGAGATGAAGACAATCTTGGAGATATGGCCACTCAAATGGCCAACCTCCAAGCTGAAGTAGCAAGATGGCGGCAAGAAGCCGCGAACAGGCTTCGTTCTCAAGCCATACCAGCTATCCCAGAAGTGCCCGAAGATGACGAACCCGTTTATCCCGAAGCCCCGGAGAACGCCTCCTTCGATAATGAATCTCCGCTGCATCCTGAGCTGGAGAAAGTTCGCTTTGATCCGAAGTTTAAGACTTCGAAGCTCTGTAAGTATGCTGGAGATGAGGATCCCGGAGAGTTTGTTCGTTCTTATGCCCTAGCAATTGAAGCTAGCGGAGGAGTTCGAGACACCATGGCAAAGTGCTTCCCTTTAGCTCTTCAAGGAGTGGCATTAAGGTGGTTCTGGTCTATGAAGCCAGGATCAATCAATTCATGGGGGCAGCTGAAGAAGAAGTTTGTAAGCAATTTTCAAGGCACCTTCGTACCCCCAATGTCAACAGGAAGCTTTTTCTAGGTAAAGCAGCTCCCTGGAGAGACATTGAGACAATATTTCAAGCGCTTCGCTCATACGAAGTCGCAGATCCGTGGGTTGTCTGCATCTTCGGTAGTTGATGCAGCTCGGGAAGGTGTCACTCATCAAGGCCTCTTGGATAAGCTCCATCGAAAAAGCATATCCTCGGTGTCTCAGCTGATGTCATACTTCGAGGAGTATGCGAGGTCGGAAGAAGGTTGGCTTCGAAGAACTGCAGCTACTTCATCCATATTGCAAGAAGTTAAAGTAGAAGTAAAAACTTCGGCACAGCCGCAAGAACCAGCCTTCGAAGTGCAACATGATCGGAGAAGGGGGCAAAAGCACCCTCGTTCTGAAGTCCTGAATATTGCACCCCCACAGAAGTTTACACAGAGAGCTCCACAATCTTCGAGGAACAAGGCCAGCGGCTGGAGGCCGCCAGGGAAAATGGCTGGCAAAGGCCAGACCCTTTTCTGCTGCATCCATGGAGAAAATCGAAGCCATGCAACTGATACTTGCAAGGCTATACTTACTCTAAGAGGAGAGTATCTAGAAAGAACTTTGGGTCGAGGTACTACCGACCGAGTTCCAGCTGCAGCGCGCCCAGAGCTGGTTCAGGCTGTGGCGCGGATAGAAAACTTTGATGCCGCAAGACACCCTCCAGTGGCCAATGTTATGCCACCTCCGAAGCAAGAGGAAGGGCAAGACCGAGGGAAAAGAGTAGTCCTCCCCATCTCCAGAGGAGGTACCCTCGGAAGCATGTCAAAAAGACAGCGAAGAGACTACGTCAGAGAAGTAGGCCATATTGGGACCTCGTCGTCTGCAGCTGCTATGCCGGAGTGGTCTCATGTACCGATATCCTTCTCTGTAGAGGATGCAGCTGGCATTAAGTTCCCGCATGCAGACCCACTTTTTATCACTGCTGATATTGCGGGCACTGAAGTTCGAAGAGTATTGATTGACGGAGGTAGTTCGGTAGACATCATTTTTGTTCAAGCCTTCGATCAATTGTGCATCTCCAGAAAGCATCTCCTTCCAGCGGCTCGTCCTTTGCAAGGCTTCGCAGGACCTCCGCTTGATGCACTTGGCCAAATAGGCCTGGAAGTTACCTTCGGAGAAGGTTTGTTGGCCCGAACTGAGGAAGTAATCTTCGATGTTGTAGATGCCCCGTATGCTTACAACGTCATCTTCGGAAGAGGCATGCTAAACCAGTTCGGAGCTGTGGCGCATCACAATTATTTGTGCATGAAGAAGCCCACACAAGCAGGAGTCCTTACTGTCTTCGGAGATCAAGCTATCGCTCGGAGAGCGGAATATGGTCATGGTCCCCCTCTTGATCCAAGACAAGTAAACAATGTGCAAGATAATCAAGAAATTTTTTCAGCCCCTTCCGAAGCTTCAAAGAAATCCTTTCCGAGACCAAGTCCCAAAGGAGAGATTGCAGCGAAGGTTATTGTTAAAGATGGTAAAGAATATACATTTCAATTTGGTAAAGATTTACCTCCAGAAGTTGTAGCCTCCTTGGAAAAGGTGGTAGAAGAAAATTTAGATGTCTTCGCTTGGTCTGACGAAGATATCACCCGAGTCGATCGGGATATCATTGAACATAGTTTGCTTGTAAACCCGAAGGCCCGACCTGTTCGGCAAGGACTCCAGAAAATGTCTGCAGAAAGAGCTGCTCTAGCAAAAGACGAAGTTGAGAAATTGTTGAAGGCTGGGATTATCAGAGAAGTGGCTCACACAGAATGGTTAGCCAACCCAGTCTTCGTCAGAAAGAAGTCTTCCGGAAAGTGGCGCATGTGCATTGATTTCACATCCTTGAATAAAGCATGCCCTCGTGACCCCTACCCCATGCCCCGAATTGATCAATTGGTCGACTCCACCGTAGGTTCGGAGTTATTAAGCTTCCTTGACGCGTATTCTGGTTATCATCAAATATGGTTAAAGCGCGAAGATGAGATCAAGACAAGCTTTGTAACTCCTTCGGGAGTCTTTTGTTATATAAGAATGCCCTTTGGCTTAAGAAATGCCGGGGCTACTTTTTCGAGGTTAGTTGCTAAGGCTCTAGGTCATCAATTAGGTCGCAATGTGGAGGCCTATATGGATGATATTGTAATAAAGAGTGCTTTAAAGCACCAACATAGCCTAGACTTAGCAGAAACATTCAATAGCCTTCGGGCATGTGGGATCCGTCTTAACCCCGAAAAATGTATCTTCGGAGCTAAGGCTGGAAAGTTGTTAGGGTATTTAGTTTCAAGCAGGGGGATTGAAGCTAGCCCTACTCAAATAACTGCGCTACAAAAGATGGCTCCTCCGGAAAATTTAAAGCAAGTGCAAAAGCTGACTAGGCGTCTGGCAGCACTTAACAGGTTTTTATCAAGGTCTGCGGAGAGAAGCTTGCCTATATTTAAAGCATTGAAAGGGTTCGAAGATTTTGCATGGACACCGGAGTGTCAGAAAAGCTTCAAAGATATTAAAGAATATCTCAGTAATCTTGCTACACTCACGGTGCCTACTGCGGACGAAACCCTACTCCTTTACCTTGCAGCTACAGGTTCTGCTGTCAGTGCAGTCCTTGTCAGAGAAGTGGATTTCAATGGGAAGTTGGTCCAAAATCCTGTTTATTTTGTATCAGAAGCATTATCAGGAGCAAAGACAAGATACTCCGAACTCGAGAAGTTCGTTTATGCTCTGATAATGGCTTCGAGGAAATTAAGACATTATTTTTTGGCACACAATGTGATTGTACCAACTTCGTATCCTTTGGGAGATATGCTTTGAAGCAAGGATTCCACTGGAAGAATTGGGAAGTGGGCAGTTGAGCTAGCACCCTTCGGCATATCTTTTCATGCAAGGACAGCAATCAAATCACAAGTCTTAGCAGATTTTGTAGCAGAATGGACTCCACCTGTGAATTTGGTTTCGGAGAAGTCAAGTGACGGAGTTTGGACTGTTTATTCCGATGGGGCTTTCCAAGCATCCGGAGCAGGTATTGGAGCAGTATTAATTTCGCCTTCAGGGCAAAGAGCAATGTACTCCGCAAGACTCAACTTTAAGTCTACCAATAATATAGCGGAGTATGAAGGGATTTTATTGGGACTCTGAAAAGCACGTGCTCTAGGGGCTACAAGAATTATTATAAAGACAGATTCTCAGATAGTAGTAGGGCACGTAGATAAAAGTTTCCAGGTTCGGCATCCACAGCTTGCAAAGTACTTAGAAGAAATCCGTAAAATCGAAGCACACTTCAAGGGTATTTCCATTCGGAGTATACCAACAGCAGAAAATGTGCAAGCGGACATCTTAGCAAAAGCTACAGTCGGAGCTGTGGATGTACCAGAAGAAGCTTTCTATGAGGAGCTCAGTATACCTTCGGTGCCACAAATTCCCTCTGCAGAGATTCTTTGCATTCCTAGTGCAGATTGGAAAAATTCGATCATGGAACTTTTACATGGAGGAACAAATTTACCCGAAGAGCCATAGCTGTCAAGATTGAAGCTTAGAGCTAGAAATTATCAAATAATCAACGGTATTTTATACAAGGCCGGAGTATGTTCCCCTCTACTCCGATGTATATCTCAAGCCGAAGGTCATGAAATTCTTCGAGAAATTCATGAAGGCCTTTGCGGTAGCCATTTAGCCCCTCGAGCTTTGGCAGGAAAAACACTTCGCCAGGGGCTTTATTGGCCTACAATAACAGCTGATGCGGAGAGCTTAGTCCGCACTTGTCAAGGATGCCAGTGGATGGGTCGACGAAGTCATCGCCCACCAACATCTCTTCAAGTTATTGCTCCAGTATGGCCTATGGCCAGATGGGATATGGATTTATTGGTCCCTTTCCAGTAGCCAAGGGAAATCTAAAGTTCGCAGTGGTAGCTATTGAATATTTTTCTAAGTGGGTGGAAGCAGATCCCTTAACAGCTATCACTTCGAACAATGTACAGAAATTCTTTTGGAAGAACATCATTTGCCGGTTCGGAGTGCCTAGACAACTCACAGTTGATAATGGAACACAGTTCGATGCAAAACCTTTCAGGAAGTTTTGCGAAGATCTAGGCATTCAGTTATGTTTTGCTGCAGTGAGGCATCCTCAGTCTAATGGAGCCGTAGAAAGAGCCAATGGAAATATTTTGTCAGGGCTAAATCGAAGGATAGTAGGATTAGCAAAGGGACTGTGGACCGAAGAGCTTCCGAAGATTTTGTGGTCCATTCGGACTACGCAAACAAGGTCCACAGGTTTTACTCCATTCAGACTACTATTCGGAGATGAAGCTATGACTCCAACAGCGCTCAAAGGAGGATCACTTCGCAGTACCGAACCAGAGATTGAAGAATAAAGACAAGCTTCGCTAGATTTATCAGAAGAAACAAGACTTCGAGCTGTAGCAAATTTATCAAAGTATCATCAGCAGACGAAGACTTGGTTTGACCCGAAGGTTAAGCTCAATGAACTAAGACCGGGTCATCTTGTTCTACGAAGCATTATAGCGCCAGGGAAGTTAGGAAATAAATGGGAAGGTCCATATCTAATTGTTCGTTCAGGACGCCCTGGGTCTTTTAAGTTAGCTAATTTAAAAGGTGAAGAGTTAGCGCATACTTGGCATGTGGAGCACCTAAAGCGATACTTCGCATAAGGGCTCCTTGTAATTCACTTGTAATCATCTTCTGAATTAATAAAGCATATGGTCCAGATAATGCCTTCCCCTCATAGACTTCCAGCTTCCGAGTGGACGCACTGGAACCGTGGGGTTGACCGAGAGGGAAGTGTCATGAAGCTAAATCGTATTTTCGGACTTCGAACCTTTGGTTCGAAGCTTCCGACGTGGGGGCTGACATAATCCGGAGTCCAAGCCACTGGCTTGTAGGCATCCGTAAAAGAGCCCAAAACCACATCATACGGAGTCCAAGCCATTGGCTGGTAGACTTCCGTAAAAAGAGCCGAAGGTGGCCAAAACATGCGGAGTCCAAGCCATTGGCTGGTAGACTTCCGCAAAAAGAGCCGAAGGTGGCCAAAACATACGGAGTCCAAGCCATAGGCTGGTAGACATCCGTAAAAAGAGTCCAAAGAGACCATTGCAAACTCCGAACCATTGGTTCGACAGAGATCGCAAAAATGAGCTGAAGGTGGCTAAAGCAAAACAGAGTTTGAGCCATGAGCTTCGAATGTCTGTTAACATAGTCCAAAGTGACAAATTATTTAAGATACTAAGATATCTTGAAAGTTATCTCAAGTGATTTCTTTCAAAAAACAAGGGTACTAAGTTGCCATTCTTCAGACTACAAATAGTCGAAGACATTTTATAAGATTTTAAAAGATCTTTAAATTGCAGAGGGGCTCCGAACCCCCAAAAAATTGTACTCCGAAGTTTTTCTTTGCGCATAACCATCTTTGAATACAGTTCGAAGTTGCTTATACCCAAAGAGGTGCTAGTAAATATGGAGACAATTTTAAATTGGTATTCATTATTCGAATCAATATGTTTACAGATTACATCATGAAAAATTGGTATCTATACCAAGAAGGAATCGAAGACCTCTTCGGTCTCTAGAGCTAGGGTTGGAACGATTAGTTCCAGTGCCGGGAGTTCTAACAACTTTGCGTTTAACTCTCTTGCCCCCCTTCGAAGCTCTAAAGTCCTTCTGTTCTTGTTGAAGCTCGGCCCAAGTTCGAAGCCGTTCGGGGCTCCTTTCCCAGCTTCCAAGTTCTTCAGGTTTTTTACTTCGAACTTCATCTTCGTCTTCAGACCATATAACATCTTCAGAAGACGAAGTGTTCAAGTTAACCTCTTTTTCTTCCTCTTTAATATAAGACAGTATATCTTTGATTACTTCGGGCGCAATTGCACCGAAGCTATCTCGAGGAACTAAAAATCGAGGACGTTTATAAGCTTTTAGAAGATCGAAGGTGGTCCATAATGAGCGAAGTTCGTCGTTAAGGTCTAACACTTCGATATCTTCAGTATGAGGTAAAGCCTAAAAATATGATAAACAAATTTTCATTGATAAATGTTCATAAGCATAAACCTTTACATAGCCAAAAATCCTAAGGTATTTCTAGACCTGCGGGTTCGGAGGAGGCTGACTGCTCGAAGCTTGGGTCCGAACTTGCTTCTGGCGTTGACCTTCGTCGATCCAAGCCTTGATCGCAGAACGACCTTCGGCTCTCCATGAAGTTTGGAAGGCTCGCCAGGCAGCAGCCACACCTTCGGAAGGAGTCAGAAGTCGTTCGTCGTCGAAGGTAATTGGGCCCCCTCCTGCGTCCGGAGTTATCGATCGGCCCAGATCTTCGTAGTAGCGAAGTAGGCCGACAGCAGCCACTTGTCCGGAGAGTTCTCCGTATCGAATGCCCGCTGTCTTCATCTGCTTCGCCACTTCTTGGATCCTTTTCAACCGGCGCAGAAGAGTGATGTTATCATCAGAAGGAAGTGTCCCAGTAGTACCGAAGTACTCTAGGACACCTAGCAACTGATTCATAACTTCCACAGCCACCTTCTCGGACTTCAGCTTATCTTCGTTCAGCGCGTCCTTCGTCGAAGTTACTTCTCCTAGAACCCCAGAAAGTCTAGCATTTTCAGTGGTCAAAATATTCTTTTGGTTTAACAGCTGGCTAGCTTTCTCTTGGAGTCTGACAAGCTCGGTCCCCGCAGTAGCATGCTCCGCCCGCAACTTTTCAACTTCTGCTCGAAGCACAATTCTTTCTGCTTCGAGCTCTTTATTCGCAGCCTCCAAACCTTGCCTGGCCCTGCGCTCCGTTGACACTATATTATCCATTTGAATCACTCGGCTTTCGGAGATGCTAAGATTCTGTTGAAGGACGTTATTTTCCTCCCGAAGACGAGCGATCTCTTCATCATTACATATATTCGCAGCTCGGGCCAAGACAGTTTGCTGCAAAAAGAAAAAACCAAGGTAAATATTTATTCGTAGACGAATTCTATGATTATTTCGTAGATACTTCGTACCTGGTAAGTTGCGCGTTCTATAGTAGCATTAAGCTCTGTCCTGTCCGCCTTGCTCAGAATGGCCACTAAGTTTGTCTCCCCTATGTCGCGGCTAGCTCGATCCAAAGGTTCGAGCAAAGTCCGAGGACCGGTTGTTTGCCTTAAGAAAGGAGCTAGCAGGGGGAGCATACTTATCGCCTGTTGGTCATCTTCGTCCAGCGAAGGGCCGGAGCGTTGGCTTGTGGTCTTCGGAGCCTCTGGAGACTGGCCCTCCCCGGAAGATTGGCTCTCGTCTGTTGAATCAGACGGAGTTGATCTGGAACTCGCAGCAGGGAGAGGTTCTATATTCCTTTTGCCTCTTCCAGGTCCCATTTGAGTAACTCTCTGGGTTGGCTCCGAAGTCGTCGAAGGTCCAGGAATTATTTCTTCCTGTCGGACTTCTTCCACAAGAGTGGACTCTGTAAAAAATATATATATATAAAGTATTATACATTGTATAAATACACAAAATAAACATGAAAGAGTTATTCGAAGTCTACCTTCGACATTTTGCAGAGGGGTAATCATCGGACTGTTCGGTGGATCGAAGGCGAGATCTTCGTCCGACTCAGCCGTTAAGTCTTCAACTGCAGGAGCATCGTCCTGAGCAGTCCTTGTTGCCTCTTCCGGAATCGAAGCCATAGTGACTTCGACCCCACTTTCATTCATAGGAACTTCGTCCTGAGATATATCTTCCTGAACTGCTGAAGTCCTTGGTTGCTCAAGATTATTTCGGGACTCCGGCACGTTCGCAGGTACTTCGGCTTGTGCAGTCCTTTGAGTTTCATCTTCTTCTATTAGATGCACAAGCAACCTCCCTTCGTCCTCTTGGGAGTCAGAGACTGAAGCCCTTGAGCTCAAAGGTGCAGGATTCGAAGGTGCAAGATTTTTTGGCTTCCGAGCCACCTTCTTCACCGGAGTCTTGGCAGAGCTCGAAGTCCCAGCTTCGGCTTTCCTCTTCTTGGGTCCTTTCTCCGAAGGCACCCAATCCATCAAAGGGGGCGGAGCGATTTCCAGCATTCCCCACACTCTGTTAAATCTCTCCCAACTCCCGACCAGCTTGATTCTCCATTCCTTTTCGGTCGGAGTTGGAGCGCCCAAAATTTTCTCCGAAGCCCTTACGATTTGCTCCGAAGTAATAGGGGCTGAAGAAGCTAAAAAATGAATCAAGTTAGTTTTTCTTCGAATGAATATGCATAATACATGTTGTCTTCGAAGTTACCTGCAGGGCTCGAAGTCGAAGTGATCTTTCGGAGACCGCCTTCCGAATTCTCTTCGAAGATGATAGGCCAGTTGGCCATAAGCGGAGATATTTGTAACCCAAGGAATTCTTCGGCTAAGTCTCGCATGCTCAACCTCCGGCTAATTTTCTGGAGTAGGCTAAGGCGAGCTTCGAGCTGACCTTGATCCGGTTGCACTAGGGCTTCTTTCCGGAATTGGATTTCTTTCAGAGGTCCGGCCAGAGGATTGCTCGCCCCAACTTCAGCATAAAACCACCTCATGACCCAGTCAGTATACCATCTAGCATTAATGGCCTTAGCAGGAAATTGAAGGGCATATTCATCCCGAAGCCTAAAGTTGATACTTCCGAAGGCTACTACTACTTTTTCACCTCCGGGGCCTACGAAGGTTTTTGGCTGGCATGAAGCTCTGTGTAGCGCAGCGAAGATCTCTGCCCTCCCATCACAGCCTTCGGCTCTCAATGCCCATTCGAAGATAGCCAAACGAGCTACTGCATTCGGAGACAGTTGAGGAAGGGTGACGTGAAATAGATCAAGTACCTCCGCCAAGAAGTCCACTGCTGGAAGGCCTAAGCCGGCTTTGAAGAAGGCTTCGAAGATGACCACTTCTCCGGGCCTTGGCGACGGGATGAGTTCTTTTCCAGGCTTGCGGATCATAACTCCGGTACTAATCCTCCCTTCTACTGCGATTGCCAGTGATTCCCTCTTGCAAGTAGAAGATCCCAGTTGAAAGGATTGGTCCAAGTACTTCGTTGATGGCGGGCAGAGACTTTGATCATCGACATTTTGGGGATTTCTCCCTCCTGCCGCCATGGATGTCGTTGCGGGTGTCGGAGGCGCCGTCGCCAACGCCGCAGCCGCTGCTGCTGCTGCCTCCTGCTGCCGAGCCAAGGCCGAAGAGGCTCCAGAATTCTTGGTTTTCGCCATTGAAGTTACTGGTTCACTTTGGAGGAGAAATGGAGGCTAGGGCTCAGAGGACTCAAAGGGCTCAGAAGGTGTTTGTTTGCAAGAGAGCGGTGGAAAGGTAATCGGGTAAGTTCTAGGCTCTCTATTTATAGCCTAGACTTTACATTTTTACCGTTAGTCCATGCCGTTTCGCATTCTTGCCCGTTACTTTTCTTCGAAATTAACGCATTCTACAGTTTCCATTAGAAGAAGGTAGCTAACGGCTATTTCCTCTAAGTCTAAAAGGCTTTCAAACTTCCTGAGTCAGTTCTAAGATAGTTCGAAAGTAATTGTTCTAAGACTGACTCGGAGTTTATATCTTCGTACATTTCGGAGATAAATTAAAATCTAATAACCCCTATGCCTGGTTATTTTTTTCCTTCCGTATACTGCTCTCCTAACATTACAGGTTAAACGGAGAAGCATATTCGAGGGGCTACTGTTGGGGGAAAATATCACATCTTCGGGGTTATTGCCGTAACAGCACAAAAGTAGATAATGGATTTGAAGGTTCTCAGACGTCCACCTTCGAAGATACCCAGAGTCAAGCTCGAAGTACGAAGATAGGCATTGGTTCGAAGTACATCTTCGAACTAAGGCTTTTTGAGATCTTTATTGCCACCTAAGATGGAAGATTTATCTTTTATATTATTATATTAGTCTTTTACCATTTTAGCCCTATCAAGGGTACCGAATAGTTTCCACTATGTCGGTTGTAATAGAGGGGTAAATAGGTCTTTTCCTTAATATTTGGGCCTATAAATACCCCCCATTTCACCCTGTAATAGGGACCGAATACAAGTTATTCAATACACACATTCGAACTATTCTAAGTTATTATCCTTTCGGAGGCTTAGAACAGTTCCCTTCACAAACACTTCGTTTGTTAGTTTCTAATCTACAGAAACCTGTTAGCGTAATCTTTTACGCCAACAGTCACTATCTTCTCCCTAGAACATGTGTTGTCACTTGCCAAACGGATGTCATAAAGTACATGTTGCAAAAGCCGATTCTAAGTGGTATAATTGGCTAGTGGGCATACGCGTTAATTGAATATGATTTGGCTTATGAACCGTTGAGAGCTGTGAAAGGCCAAGTCGTTGCTAATTTTATAGTATTACCATGGAAACTTTATTTCGATGGTTTGGCTTGCAAAAATGGCCAAGGTGTTGGAGTGGTTCTCGTATCACCAAGTGGTATGCACTTTGAAACCTCGACCCGTTTGGAATTTCATTCAACTAATAATCAAGATGAATATGAAGCCCTATTGCTAGGTCTTGAGTTGTTAAACTCCATGGGTGTGAAATATGTTCATGCATATGGTGATTCTTTATTAGTCGTGCAACAAGTAGCCAAGCTTGCTCAATGTTTTAACGGTTTACTAAATAGCTACTTGGATAAGTGTTTAGACTTAATTTCTACCTTTAATGATTTTGAGATTACTCATGTATCTAGAGTGGCCAACTCACTTGCAAATGACTTGGCTCAACAAGCATCAGGCTATCAAGTTAGGAGAGGTAAATTCTGCACACGGGAAAAGCCGATGTTTGAAGATGATGTAGCACCCAAGGGTACTGATGTCGGTTTGACCGGCCTTGTAAGCATGGTCAGACCGCCCTTGCGTTCCCGGTCTGACTGGCCATGTCAGGATGGTCATACCGAACCGTGCCAAATGACCGGCAATAATCGGTTGAACCGGGCCAACATGGCCGGTCCGACCGACTGTTGTCAAGAAGGTTTAGCGCTCGGGGGGGAGATCCAAACGAGAAATCTTGAGGCCAGTTCTAGTGTGAATTTGGCCATTGCTCCTTTGATCAGTAAGGACGATTGGAGGATCCCAATCATCCAATATTTGAGAAATCCAAGCCAAAAGGTTGATCGGAAGGTTCGGTGACAGGCTTTCAAATTTGTTTTTCTCGATGATGTGTTGTATCGCCGGACTATTGATGGAGTACTTTTGAAGTGTTTAGACTTCGGTCAAGCTAGAGTTGTTGTAGGTGAAGTACATGAAGGGCTTTGCGGTACTCATCAGTCGGCCCCGAAGATGAGTTGGATGGTCAAAAGGGCGAGTTTTTACTGGCCGACTATGACTGAAGACTGTTTTAGATACTATAGAGGATGTGAAGCTTGTCAAAAGTTTGACAATATTAAGCTAGCACCCGCGTCGGTGCTTAATCCTATTATCAAACCATGGTCGTTCTAAGGTTGGAGTTTAGACTTCATCGACCAAATTCATCCTCCATCTTCGAAAGGGCATCGGTTCATGTTGATGGCAACAGATTACTTCACCAAATGGATCGAGGCCGTGCCGCTCAAGGACATGACTCACAACGAGGTAATTGATTTTATCTTGAAACACATTATACACAGAATCGGCATTCCCCAAACTCTCACTACATACCAAGGTACTTTGTTTGTTGCTAAAGAGGTGAGGGACTTTGCCGAATACTATGGGATCAAATTGGTAAACTCTTCCCCATATTATGCTCAGGCCAATGGTCAAGCCGAGCCTAGTAACAAAACTATGATTAAACTAATTAAAAAAGATTGAAGAGTTTCCATAAAGGTGGCATGAGGTACTTTCCGAAGCTATATGGGCTAGTAGAGTTGCAAGGCACGGTGCCACTAAAGTCAGTCCATATGAGTTAGTATATGGACAAGAAGTCGTTCTACCGGTAGAGGTGGAACTTGGCTCACTTAGATTTCTTAAGCAAGATGGCTTATCGGTCAACGAATATGAGACACTTCTAAAGGATAATTTAAAAGAGGTGACCGATAAGAGGTTGAAGGCTCTAGAGGCAATAGAGAAAGATAAAAGAACAGTAGCTAGGGCCTACAACAAGAAGGTCAAAGCAAAATTGTTTCAAAACAACGATTTGGTGTGGAAAACGATTTTGCCATTAGGCACTTGGAGTTCAAACTTTGGTAAATGGTCACTGTTGGGGGAAATTACTCCATTTTCAGGGCTTAAAGATTAATCCTTCAAAGGCTGAGTAAAACTCTAAAGCTAGTGAGCAGTTGTCCGAAGGGTGAGTCGCCACGCCGAAGGGTGCAGCGATGCGAAGCCTTGGAGAACCCTCCGAATGGAAGATAGAGGCCCCGAAGCCGAAGGACAAGATTGATGGGATGTCCAGCTTATCCATCTACTTTGTAGTATTTTACCTTTTATAACCTTGTATATGGTACCGAATAGTTTCCACTATGTCGGTTGTAATCTAGGGGTAAATAGGTCTTTTCCTTATGCTTTTTCACCTATAAATACCCCCCTTTGTACCATGTAAAAAGGGAGCCAGAACAAGTTATTCATTACACTCATTCGAACTACTCGAGTTATTATCCAATTCGGAGGTTCGAGGTAGTCCTAAAATGCAAACTCCTTGTTTGTTCGTTCTTGATCTCAGAGAACCTGTTGGCGTAACTTTTGCGCCAACAGTTGGCGCCGTCCGTGGGGAACCAAGTTCTAAAAGCTTGTTCTCTGCTGCTGACTGCACTTCGAAGAGCGCTTACGGAGGGAGCCTCGGAGTCTCAAGATTCCGCGCACCCTTCAGTTAACGGCTTCTTAGTGCAGCCCGAAGGCCTTCACTAGACTTCCCGAGTCGTTCGAAGTCCTCCGTCTCCAAGACCTCTTCGTGGCTAGCTATGCCTCCAAAGCAGAGTTAGGCTTCGGGTCCTCTTCGAAGGTCCCCGCGGACCACAGGAGCTGGACCTTCGGCTACTCCGGTGATTCCCGCCGAGACTGCTGGGCGTCGAGTACCCCAGGGCCCTCGAGCTCCTCCTACGGTGCTTCAGACCGATTACGTCAGCTCCCGAGACCCGGAGGTGCCCTCCGACGAAGACGAAGACCTTCCTGAAACCGAGGCTACACAACTAGCCAGGCTTCAGGAGGAAGTATCCAGGTGGAGGCAAGAGGCCGCCGATCGCCTCCGCACCCAAGCTTCCACCGAAACTCCAGAAGGGCCTCAAGACGGTGGTACCCACAATCTCCCAGAAGCTATCCAAGTCCCGGAGGAAGCCAAGAATGCATCCTTCGATGACGAGTCTCCATTACATTCGGATTTACAAAGAGTGCCTTTCGACCCCAGATTCAAGGCCTCGAAATTGCACAAGTACTCCGGGGGGTCGTACCCCGGAGAGTTCGCCCGCTCATATGCCCTGGCAATAGAAGCAAGCGAAGGGGTGCGAAGCACTATGGCAAAATGCTTCCCCCTCGCCCTCGAAGGCGTGGCGCTTCGCTGGTTCTGGTCCCTGAGGCCAGGATTGATCAGTTCCTGGGAGCAGCTGAAGAAGAAATTTGTGAGCAACTTCCAAGGCACCTTCGTAACCCCGATGTCCACAGGAAGTTTGTTCCAAGTGAAGCAGCGGGTGGGAGAAACACTCTGGGAGTACTTCACGCGCTTCGCCCACACCAAATCACAGATCAAGGGCCTGTCTACCTCTTCGGTAGTCGACGCCACCCACGAAGGGGTGCTAAACCCCGACCTCCTCAGTAAACTACATCGGAAGCCGGTGGCCTCTGTGGCGCAGCTAATGGCATACTTCGAACAATATGCCAAAGCGGAGGAAGGCTGTCTTCGGTGAGCTGAAGCACCATCGCCCACCCTCCGGGAAGTAAAGATAGAGACCGAAGCCTCCACTTCCCTGCAGCCTCCTCAAGACAACCGCTTCAACGAGCACAAGCGGGGAAAGAAGCATTTTCATTCGGAGGTGCTAAACATTGCACCTTCTGCTCCGAAGGCACCTGCCAATTTCCAGCAGGCAAAGAGCTTCAAGGCTGGGCCGCCGAAGCCTCAAGAAAGGGTGCCTGGCAGGCGCCAGAGTTTTTTCTGTTGCGTACATGGAGACAATAGGAGCCATGACACAAAGGATTGCAAGGCAGTGTTGGCCCTTCGAGGCGACTACCTTGAACGAAGTACCGGGCGGGGTACTTTGGATCGAGCCCCACCATCGGCACGGTCGGAGCCTGTACAAGCTGTGGCCCGAGCCGGTGCCCTTGAAGCCCCCATGCGGCTGCCAGTGGCCAACATTATGCCACCACCAAAGCAGGAAGACCCGCAGGACCGCGGCAAGAGAGTAGTCCTGCCCATCTCCGGAGGGGGGACCCTCGGAGGCATGTCCAAGAGGCAGCGGCGCGAGTACGTCCGCGAGGTCGGGCACATTGGGACCTCGAGTTCCGCCGAAGGGATGCCAGAATGGTCCCACGTAGCCATCTCATTTACCGCCAGTGATGCTGTGGGGGTGAAGTTCCCCCATGTTGACCCATTGGTCATTTCTGCTGATATAGTAGGAGTGGAGGTCCGAAGGATCCTAGTAGATGGTGGGAGCTCCGCAGACATACTCTTTGTCCAGGCCTTCGATCAGATGTGCATACCTCGAAAGCATCTACTCCCAGCAGCTCGGCCACTTCAAGGGTTCTCAGGACCGCCTCTCGATGCCTTCCGCCAGATAGGCCTTGAGGTTGCCTTCGGAGAGGGGCCTCTGGCTAGGGTAGAAGAGGTGATCTTCGATGTCGTCGACGCTCCATATGCGTACAATGCAATCTTCGGCCGAGGGATGTTGAACCAGTTCGGGGCTATAGCGCACCATAATTACCTTTGTCTCAAAATGCCCACGCAAGGTGGAGTGCTTACTATTTCAGGAGACCAAGCTGTAGCCCGGAGGACGGAGTATGGCCATGGGCAGCCGTTGGACCCCCGGCAAGTGCATAATGTGGCGGAAAGCATCGAAGAAGTGTCAGAGACCTCGAACCCTTCGAAGGGATCCTCGCTCAAGCCAAGCCCAGAGGGTGATGTTGAAACAAGAATAATTTCAAAAGATGGCAAAGAGTATCCAGTGCAGTTCGGCAGTGGGCTATCCCCGGAGATAGCTACTTTGTTAGAAGAAGTCGTCAGGCGAAATCTAGACGTCTTTGCTTGGACCGACGAAGACATCACCGGGGTCGATCGAAGCATCATCGAGCATAGTCTACTCGTCAACCCGAAGGCCAAGCCAGTGCGCCAGGGGCTCTGTAAGCTGTCAGCAGAAAGAGCAAGCCTCGCTAAAGCAGAAGTAAAAAAATTATTAAAAGCTGGCATTATCAGGGAAGTAGCCCATACTGAGTGGTTGGCTAACCTTGTTTTTGTAAGGAAGAAGGATTCGAACAAATGGTGCATGTATATTGACTTCACTTCATTAAATAAAGCATGCCCACGAGACCCCTACCCGATGCCCCGAATAGATCAGCAGGTAGATTCCACAGCCGGCTCCGAATTGCTAAGTTTCCTCGACGCTTATTCCGGATATCATCAAGTATGGCTGAAACGCGAAGACGAAGCCAAGAAAAGCTTTATAACTCCTTCCGGAGTATTTTGTTATGTAAGAATGCCTTTTGGTTTGCGGAATGCCGGAGCCACCTTTTCTCGTTTAATAGCTAAGGCTCTAGGTCATCAGATAGGCCGGAATGTCGAGGCCTATATGGATGATATTGTAATAAAAAGTGCTCAAAAGCACCAGCATAGCCTAGACTTAGCTGAAACATTTGAGAGCCTCCGAGCATGTGGAGTACGCCTCAATCCAGAAAAATGTATATTCGGGGCACAAGCAGGAAAACTGCTAGGGTACTTAGTTTCGAGCAGGGGAATCGAAGCTAGCCCAACACAGATAAGCGCACTACAAAGGATGGCTCCACCAGAGAATTTGAAGCAAGTTCAGAAGCTAGCAAGAAGGCTCGCAGCTCTTAGCAGGTTCTTGGCCAGGTCAGCAGAGCGGAGCCTCCCAATTTTCAAAGCACTAAAGGGGTCCGAAAGCTTTCAGTGGACACCGGAGTGCCAGAAGAGCTTCGATGATATAAATGCATACCTCGGAAGATTATCAATTTTGACCGTTCCACTTCCAGAAGAAACACTACTTCTTTATCTTGCAGCAACAAGTTCAGCAGTGAGCGCAGTATTGGTCCGGGAAGTCGAGCTTAAGGAAAAGCTAGTCCAGAACCCAGTTTATTTTGTGTCGGAGGCATTATCCGGAGCTAAAGTCAGATACTCCGAACTCGAGAAGTTCGCTTATGCCCTAGTAATGGCCTCGCGGAAGCTAAGGCATTATTTCTTGGCGCATAACTTGATCGTCCCTACATCGTATCCTCTTGGGGATATGCTCCGAAACAAAGATTCTACGGGCAGGATTGGAAAATGGGCGGTCGAGCTAGCACCCTTCGGAATCTCCTTCACGGCAAGAACAACTATTAAATCTCAAATTATAGCCGACTTTGTAGCAGAGTGGACTCCATCTGCTATTTGGGCCCCGGAAGAATCCTCCGAAGGTTTTTGGACAATATTTTCTGACGGAGCTTATCAAGCATCCGGTGCCGGAGCAGGGGCTGTCATCATATCACCATCGGGGTAGAAGGCCATGTATTCTGCGAGGCTCAACTTCAGAACAACTAATAACATTGCCGAGTATGAAGGAATCTTGCTAGGCCTCCAAAAGGCTAAAGCGCTCGGAGCTGCAAGAATAGTGATTAAGACAGATTCCCATGTCGTCGCAGGGCATGTTGATAAAAGTTTTCAAGCAAAGAATCCACATCTAGCACAATACCTTGAAGAAATCCGCAAGGCCGAAGCAGCATTCAGAGGATTTACAGTTCGAAGTATCCCTCGGGCAGAGAATCAACTTGCAGATATTCTTGCAAATGCTGCAGCAGGGGCGGTGGACCTCCCGGAGGGTGGTTTCTACGAAGAACTAGCGCAACCAGCAGCTGTTCAAATACCCTCTTCGAAGGTACTGTGCATCCCAATTACAGATTGGCGGGCTCCGATATTGAACATGTTTCAAAGTAGCATGGACCCTCCCGAAGGTCCAGAAGCCCGAAGGTTGCAAGCAAGAGCTCGAAATTACAAGCTTATTGATGGAATGTTATACAAAGCTGGAGTGTGTTCACCTCTACTTCGATGCATCTCACAGCCCGAAGGTCAAGACATACTTCGAGACATCCACGAAGGCTTGTGCGGAGGTCATTTAGCCCCTCGTGCGCTAGCAGGCAAGACGCTTCAGCAAGGGTTTTATTGGCCAACTATAGTAAGAGATGCGGAGGAACTGGTTCGAACATGCCAAGGCTGCCAGTGGATGGGCAGATGGAGCCATCGCCGCCAACTCAGCTTCAAGTTATTGCCCCAGTGTGGCCAATGGCTAGATGGGGCATGGACCTCATAGGCCCTTTCCCAATGGCAAAAGGCGGCTTGAAATTTGCGGTAGTGGCAATCGAGTATTTCTCAAAATGGGTTGAAGCGGAGCCATTAACAGCTATCACCTCGAGGAATGTGCAAAAAATTTTCTGGTAGAATATTATATGCAGATTCGGAGTTCCAAGAGAGTTGACGGTGGATACTGGAACCCAGTTCGAAGTTGACACCTTCCAAACATTTTGTGAAGAACTGGGCATTAAGTTGTGCTTCGCGGCGGTGCGACATCCACAGTCCAACGGAGCCGTTGAGCGAGCCAACGGGAACATCCTCTCCGGGCTGAATCGCCGAATCGTTGGATTGGCCAAGGGGCTGTGGGTCGAAGAGCTCCCTAAAATCTTGTGGTCCAGTCGAACCACGCAAACCAGGTCAACAGGTTTCACACCATTTAGATTGCTCTTTGGAGATGAGGCCATGACTCCTACGGAGCTCAGAGGTGGATCGCTTCGCGTAGTTCAACCTGAAGACGAAGCTGAAAGGAGCACTTCGCTGGATTTGTCAGAAGAAACAAGGCTTCGAGCTGTCGCTAATCTGACTAAGTACCAGGACAACACAAAGACGTGGTATGACCCGAAGATAAAGCTAAAAGAGCTAAAACCTAGTCATCTAGTATTGCGAAGTGTAATAGCTCCGGGGAAGCTAGGAAACAAATGGGAAGGACCATATGTTATCTTACGCTCAGGACACCCCGGATCGTTTAAATTAGCTAATTTAGAAGGGGAAGAGTTGAAGCATGCATGGCATGCGGAGCACCTTAAGCGTTATTACGCTTAGGGGCTCCTTGTAATCACTTATAAAACTTTCCTTTCTATAAATAAAGATAAGGGTTGAATTTTGTTTGCTCTTCGAATATACCTTACTCCTGATGGACGCATTTGGAGGACGGAGATGTTTGTAGAGCCAAGCATTTTTCCCAAGACCCAGGCAGCTGCCTTCGAACCATTGGTTCAGAGGCTCCGCCGCCAACCTACGGATTCTAGGCTCCGACTTGTTAGGATCCGTAGAAGAGTCTAAGGACTTTAAAGAAAAACAGACTTTCAGCCTCCGGGTGCGAAGTATCTATAAAAGAGACGAAGGTGGCCACCCTACGGATTCCAGGCTCCGGCTTGTTAGGATCCGTAGAAGAGTCTAAGGACTTTAAAGAAAAACAGACTTTCAGCCTCCGGGTGTGAAGTATCTGTAAAAGAGCCGAAGGTGGCCACCCTACGGATTCCAGGCTCCGGCTTGTTATGATCTATAGAAGAGTCTAAGGATTTAAAGAAAAACAGACTTTCAGCCTCCGGGTGCGAAGTATCTGTAAAAGAGCCGAAGGTGGCCACCCTATGGATTCCATGCTCCGGCTTTGTCAAGATCCGCGTAAAAAATATAATAAATAAAATATTTATAATAGGAGAGCCGCGAAGTGGTATTGATAAAAGTACAAATGATAAGTAAATTTGAAGCATTCGGTGGTTCGGAGCATCATTGTGCCTAGTGCACCCTTTTCTATAGTATAGGATCCACCACCCACACGGGGGGTCAGAGGATAGGAACCACACAACATACTTTCGAAGCATTTCACATTAAATCATTATACTTTTACATCAAGAAAAGTTTTGGTCCAAGCCTAGGAAAAATCGAAGACCCTGTCGACATCTAGAGCTACTCCTCCGGCTACTCTGCCTTTCGGAGCTCGAAGCTGTTAGCTTGGCCCTCTTCGTTCGAACACTTCTCTTCTTCTTGGAGGCTCGTAGTTTCTTTTGCTCTTCTTGAAGCTCCGCCCATGTCAGGAGCCTTTCGGAGTCAGCCTCCGCAGGGTCTTCGGCCCGGTACTCTGAGTCGGACCAGTCAATAGGTTCGGAAGACGAAGATCCCTCCGCCTTCTCTTCCTCTTTAATATAAGCTAAGACATCTTGGCAAACTTCAAGGGTGATCTCTCCTCCGTCTCCACGAGGAACAGAGAAGCGGGAGCGGCAGTAAGGCCTCAGGCCCTCGAGATTTGCCCACTCCTTTCGGAGCTCGTCGGTAATTTCCAAAAGTTCGAGGTTAGGGCTCGAAGGGCATGACAAAACCTAAAAAAGAGCAGAACACCCAAGACAAGTTCTTGTTTATGGCTTTTTCATTAATAAAAAGAGGCTTTACAAGGCTTCGTGTACATAATAACCCTAAGTGGCTAGACCTGCAGGTCGGTTGGCAGAGCAGGAATGGCAGGGGCTGGCGAAGCAGGAAGTGGTGGCCTTGTTTGCGCCTGCTTCTGCCGACGGGCCTCGTCAATCCAAGCTTTAGCTGCGACCTTGTGGTCCGTCTTCCAGGTTGACCGGAAGGGTTCCAAGGCCGAAGCCACACCCAAAGATGGCCGCAGCAAGTCATCGGATGCGAAGCCTCCAGGGGTCGAACCCCCGACTGAGCCGAGGGGGATCCGAAGAGACTCAAGGTGACGAAGAACCCCAATTTCGGCACACTGCCCGGAGATCTCTTCGTACCAAATGCTGGAGTTCATCATCAGCGACGAGGCCACTTGAATCCTCGTCAGCTTTCGGTCAAGGGGCTCGTGGGTCGCAGCAGAAGACGAAGGGCACATAGTGCCGAAGTACTCCAAGGTACCCTAAAGAGCCTCCAAGGTATGGTCTGCCATGCCAGAGTTCTTCTTCTCCGCTGTTTCCAGCCCTGCAGCCGTCGCAGACACTTCGGCCACCTGGAGCATCAAAGAACTCTTCTGGGCCATTACCTGGCTGAAGGCCCCATGGAGCTCCACCAACTGAGCATTTGAAGCAGCAGCCGCTTGGCGGAGCCTTTCAACTTCCGCCCGAAGAACGAGGCGCTCAGCTTCGGCCTCTTGGGTGGAAGAGCGAAGCGCGTCGTGGTCTTGTTGCGCTATCCGGAGGGCTTCGTCTGAAGCAGCCCTAGCCCTCCGTTCTTCTAGGTTTTCTCCCTCCAGCCTGATAAATCTCTCGCGGGAGTCGTTAAGGGCCGTCTGGAGGGTGGTAACCTTCCTTTGAAGTCGATTAACCTCGACCTCATTGGAAGTCATCGCTGCTCTAGCAAGGACGAATTGCTGCAAAAAAGAGCAAGTAAGTACTAAACTATTTATGATCACTAATGCGAAGTAGCTATGGTGTTTTTTCCATACCTGAAGGGCAGCCCTTTCGAGGGCTGAGTTGAGTGCCGGAGCCCTAGCCTCACTCAAGACGGAGACCAAGTCCGAGTTGGCGATATCCTGGCTTCTCTCTTCCAGGGGCTCCATGAGTCTTCGGAGGCCCCCCCGATGCTCCAAGAACGGAGCCAGCAGAGGAAGCCAAGACAAAGCTTGAAGATCATCCGCTGCGGCCTCGTCCTCCGAATTGCCAACGGAGGTTGCGGCATGACCAGGAAGACGGCCGAGGCTAGATATGCTCTTACCCCTCCCTGGTACGAAAGAGGGCGAAGCGGGGATACTCCGATCGTCGGCAGCTACCTCTTCGACCAGAACCGCAGCGGCAGAGGCAACCTCGGTGGTCGGGGCTGCCACTGTAGGGGTGACCTCCGTCGCCAAGTTCGTCCCGGCAGGCGCATCATCCGCTCCGACGGACGCATTCTCCACCGTCAAGCTCGGAGTGTCCGAAGGCACGGGAGGGTCCGCTCGAGCAGCAGCCTCCGAAGGTGCAGGAGCTTCGGACGCCACTGAAGCATCGACGCCCGTAGAGGTACCTACTTCAATAACAAAATTAATAAGCATATTTCCAGAGATAGTGTGCAGGTATTGATTGAAAAAGGGGGAGCTTCGGAAAGTACCTCTGGGGGCCTCGTGGGGTAGGATCGCTGGATCCTCCAGGACCTCGTGCATCTGAAGGATGTCGGCGAAGTCATCTCCCGAGGTCCTGCCCTCAACATTTCCTACCGGAGCCGCGATTTCCTCCGTAACCGCCTCGGGTGTAGGCAAGTTGGGAGTAGCGGAGCCCGACTCCACTTGCACGGCGACGGGAGCAGGGGGGACCTCCCCTAGGTCTTCGTCATCGTTCAGGAGATAGCTCTCGAAGTCCGCCGCTGTTTGGGCATCGGAGTCCTCTATCTCTTCGGAGGCTGAGCTCTGAGCACCCGGAGACGAGGCAGATGAGGCAGGCGTCAACCGAGAAGGGGGCTTTGCTACTTTCTTCTTCCTGGGCGGCTGCTTGCTGGTTTTTTTGGACGGTTCAGCCGTGACTTTCCTTTTACGAGCAGCTGCTCCGGTTGAAGCAAAGTCAGGAAGCGGAGGGGGCTCCATCCCAAGAGCTCCCCACACCCTGTTGGATCGCTCCCAGCATCCCACCAGCTCAAGCCTTTTTTGCTTCTCGGCCACCGAAGGGGCTCCAAGAACTCGTTCGGTGGCTCGAACTATATCCTCCGGAGCCAATGCTAGGGGAGCCGCTGAAAGAAAAGGGGTATGAAATCATAAGTATAGTTGTTCTCTTCATATAATATCATACTGCAGGGATTGAAGTCTTACCTAAGTTTCGGAGATCCCTCTCTGAGGCCTGTGGAAACACGATCGGCCAGTTAGCCCTGAGGGGAGGGATCCGAAGGGCAATGAACTCTTCGGCCAGATCGCGCATACTCATGCGGTGAGCCACCGAAGTAAGCAGCCCTAGCCTCGTCGAGAGCAGGCTAGGGTTCGGAGAAATCTCCGCTTCCTTGTGGAACCAGATCTCCTGGAGAAGACCAGTGAGGCGGGAGTCCTCTCCGACATCGGCGTAAAACCACCAAAGTATCCAGTTCGTATACCACCTGTCATTTATGGCTTTTGCAGGGAAATGAAGGGCATGCTCCCTCCGTAGCTGGAAATTGACGCTGCCGAAGGCTATGATCACCTTGGAATCCCCCGGCCCGTCTTGTGGCTTCGGCTGGCATATAGCTTCGTGGGTCGTGGCGAAGATCTCAGAGCATCCCTCGCACCCCTCTGCTCGGAGTGCCCATTCGAAGATGGCTAAGCGTGCGATGGCGTTGGGTGACAGCTGAGGCAGAGTTATGTGGAACAGGTCCAGTACCTCCATCAAGAAGTCCACGGCCGGCAGCCCCAAGCCTGCTTCGAAGAACGCTTCGAAGACTACCACCTCCCCGCTTCGCGGCCTCGGAGTTGATTCTGGCCCGGGGACCCGAGTCCTCAGTCCAGCGCCCAGCTTCCCGTCCACGGCTTCTTCAATAGATTCGGCGGTGCTCACGGATTGACCGATGATGAAGCTTTGGGCTATCTTCTTCTTGGAAGGTGGACGGAGCTCCCGAGGATTTTTGGGCCAAGCACCGCTCGAAGTCCCCGCCATTGCCGCCGCTGCCGAGGCAGCCCACGCCTGCCTCTGCGCTAGGGTGCTGGCTGCTGCTAGATTGGTGTGGCTAGTTCTCGCCATATCGCTCGGATGCTCGAGAGGTTGGAGGATTGGGGGAAAGTGAATCACGAATAATGGATGCGGTAAAAATTCTCGGTTAATCCTTGTCTTTCCCTTTTATAACCGCACGTCCAGTGCTACTCTTCGATTGGTTTCGCACTGCAGGTTCGGCTTCTGTCACCGACAAGTGGGTCCGGTAATTGGAACGGTGAGCAACCGCCATAAAAATCGACCGTTACCCTTTGCAGAGTGTAATGATTACTTGCGCTGTAACGGCTACAATCAAACGGCGCTCCACGACGTTTGCACTCTAAAACCGTTCCCTTCCCAACGTGCATTCCTATTGCATCAGGAACCCGAAGGGGGAGGTTCGAACGCGTTGGGCTCGAAGTCCTCGGCTAAGTCGCAACATGCCCAAATCCTCTTTAAGCCTCAAAAAATAGAAATGTTCCTTCCGTATACTACCTTCTTTCTAAACAGGTTAACCGCAGAGAGGCGTATTCGAGGGGCTACTGTTGGGGGAAATTACTCCATTTCCAGGGCTTAAAGATTAATCCTTCAAAGGCTGAGGAAAACTCCGAAGCTAGTGAGCAGTTGTCCGAAGGGTGAGTCACCACGCCGAAGGGTGCAGCGATGCGAAGCCTTGGAGAACCCTCCGAATGGAAGATAGAGGCCCCGAAGCCGAAGGACAAGATTGATGGGATGTCCAGCTTATCCATCTACTTTGTAGTATTTTACCTTTTATAACCTTGTTTATGGTACCGAATAGTTTCCACTATGTCGGTTGTAATCTAGGGGTAAATAGGTCTTTTCCTTATGCTTTTTCACCTATAAATACCCCCCTTTGTACCCTGTAAAAAGGGAGCCAGAACAAGTTATTCATTACACTCATTCGAACTACTCGAGTTATTATCCAATTCGGAGGTTCGAGGTAATCCTAAAATGCAAACTCCTTGTTTGTTCGTTCTTGATCTCAGAGAACCTGTTGGCGTAACTTTTGCGCCAACAGTCACCTAGTTGGGAAGGACCTTTTAAGGTAGTCAGAATCGCTCCAGGCAATGCATATGTCCTAGAGTCTTTACAACGAGAGCTATTTCGAAGGGCTTTGAATGGTAGATATTTGAAAAGGTACTTCCCAAGTGTGTGGCAAAATGCTAGAGGTGTTAAAAGGTCGATATTGCAAGTATCGCCCAAGGCCCGTCATGCTTTTAGCTCACTAAGTTTGCTAAAAGGCAGGGGGACATGTGTTTATAGCAAAAAATGCCATTAATGGTCAAACTAAGAAAATACTGAAAAATGGTATTTTTGACCGAAATTTTGTCAAACCTAGCAAAGGCCGGTCTGACCGGCTATGGTAGGTTGGTCCAACCGGCCAGGTCCGGTCAGACCGGACCCGTGGGCACGGTTAGACCGGCTAGGGTCCAGAATATGGATCCGAGGAGGATTCAAGGTATTTTTTTCCCAAATCTTATCTTAACAGGGTTTTGGCCACATCTAACTCTATCTCTAGCCAGGGATAACCATCCCACCCCCTTATAAATATTAGGGGCAAGGCCGATTCAAGCTCCCTCTCTCCAATCCAAAAATCCTAAGCCCTAGCTTTGAATCGCGTTTATTTCCTTTACTTTCCGTATCTTTGTGGGTTTGCTTGAAAGCCCTCGGCCGGACCGACCAAAGGAGCCCCGCCGGTCCGACCGGGATCCTCCGCACCATACCGAACTCTTTCGCCGAAGCCATCCGCTAGAGTTCTACGCGCCGGAGCCCGCACGCTTTGAAGCCTGCCTCGCCGGTCCGACTGGGAGTACTTCACCGGTCCAACCGGAACCCTCAGCACCACGCCGGAGCCCACCTCGCAGCGACCTTCGAGACTTCTCCTAGAGCCCCTTCGCAACCCCCGGTCGGACCGAGGTTATACCTTCGGTCTGACCAGGCCTGAGGCCGAAGGTGTCCTAGGGTCCCTTCGGACCAGTATCCGCTGTAACTCCGAATCGGCCTCCAAATTTGCAGATTCCAGGTATTTTGATCATTTTGTTACTATTTACATTGTTACTAGTACTTTTCGGCCAATTGGATTGAAATATCAATTATTTATCTGATTGCCTAGTGACTCCAAATCCCTTGTCACTATCCAGGGTAGTCGGAACGCGACGTCGGTATCGTTGTGATACTTTTGGACGTTGAACCGGCCCAAGTGTGGGGGCGCATTTCTGCGTCAACACCCCGGTATGGGCTTCAGAGGCCAAGGTCCACGATGCAAGAAACCACAGCTCCCCGCACACCACACCGACAGAGCCCCATCACCATGACTCCCGAAAGGGGCGGAAGCATTACCGGGGAGAGGTGCTCAGCATTGCCCCCCCCAACCTCGAAGCCTCTGAAATTCTAGCACACTCAAGGCGGAGGGCGAGCCGCCAGCTCGAAGCCATAGGCAAGGGTACCTAGACGTGGGCATGGTCTTCCACTGCAGCGTCCATGGAGAGAATCAGAGCCACGACATAGATTCCTGCATGACCATCCTTGCCCTTCAGAACAACTACCTCGAGCAAAGCTTCGGCCGAGGGTATACCGATAGGGCCCCACCTGCTACTCATTCTGAGCCGGTCGAAGTGGTCGGGCAAATCGAGGAGCGCGAAGCTCCCATGCATTTCCCAGACCCAAGCAACCTCCCAACCCCCAAGGCCGAGGAAAACTCGGATCAAGGGAAGCACATAGTGCTTCCCATCACTGGCGGAGGTGCCATGGTTGGCATGTCAAAGAGGCAATGTCGGGAGTATGTCCATGAAGTAGGACACATCAGGACCTCGACATCGACTCTAGCTATGCTCGAATGGTCACACGTGCCCATCTCCTTCACCATCAACGACATCATCAGCATCAAGTTCTCACACGCCGACCCCGTCGTCATCACTGCCGACATCGCCGGTGTCAAGGTCCGTCAGGTGCTTATCGACAGAGGAAATTCCACAAACATCATCTTTGTGCAAGCCTTCGATCAACTCTGCATTTCAAGAAGGCACCTGCTCCTGGCCACCAGACCGCTCTAGGGCTTCATAGGCCCACCCCTCGATGCCCTCAGCTAGATAGGCCTCGCAGTGACCTTTAGAGAATGCCACCTCACGCGGACCGAAGAGGTCATCTTCAATGCCGTCGATGCCCCCTACGCCTACAACACCATCTTTGGAAGAGGCATGCTAAACCGGTTTGGAGCCATCGCGCCCCACAACTACCTCTACATGAAGATGCCGACTCCATGGGGGGAGTCCTCACCATCCTCAGTGATCAAGCTGTAGCCCGGAGGGTGGAATACGGCCACTCCACCCCGCTGGAGACACGACAAGTCAACAGCGTCCAGGAGCACCCGGACGACCAATACCTCCAGCCCCAGCTGATGTGAGCAGGGTGGCCTGATCTTTCGGTGAGTTTAAAAGATAACTTTGATTAGAAGGAGATGACGTTGACAACCCGACTACAACTGTACGAGACATTCGTGTTGTGCCTTAGCGATCGATACACCAACTCCAAGGGTTGTTGATCTTATCAGTGATCAACCTTGTTCCTACAAGCAATCGAAGAATGAGCAAGAACAAGATAAAGGAGCAACTACAATTGCTATATATAAAAGATGCACAAAGGGTAGTTGGGGTTCTAAAACATGAAACCGGTGATCTAACAGATCACGGGTTTACACGGACAAGTAACATTTGCTAAACTTTTATCTAATCAAAACCCAAATTACAATTGAAGTCTATAGGAATATTTATATCCCTAGGGATGTCCCCAATGTTTGGAAACTTATTACATATGGAAACTAATTATTTCCAAAACAGAATTACTAGAAAAAAGAAACTTAGATCCTTAAGCCTTGGCCGGGATTCTTTCAGTGGAATAAATATATTATCTTCCATGTAGACATCCTCAGCTTTCCAAAAAGTCCAAGATTATCTAAATCGGAGCTTCCATGTGAGATATGCATGTGTGAATCTCGTGGTCTCCTTGAAGTCCGAGTCTGAGTAACACGTATTGTTTTGGTTATTATCGAATCTGGAAGTGTAGCTACATCCATTAGAAAGAGGACATCTCAAGCTTTCCAAAAAGTCCACGATCATCCAAATCGGAGCTGCCATGTAAAAGGTGTGCAGGTTTGAATTTGTTACTGTCCATGCAGTCCGAATCCAAGTCGAAAATGTGTATAAGTTAATCTCCAATTTCTCTTGGCAAATAAATATCGTCCCAAAATTGTATATTATGTTTTCATGGCCTTGACTTGGTCCCTAATCAATTTCCATGATGTTCCATGCCCTTGATGTACTCTTAACGTGTCGCTTGATCCATGCCCTTAGCTCAAATATATAAAATGTAAATCTAGTATAGAATGGATGAACCTTGGGTTGTTTATTGTAAAGTATAAGCATGGTAATATCCGAGCTAGTGATGTCCTCATTATTCTCTCCTTCTTGGCTACAAACCGTCCTCAGTTTGTTCTTGTATTCGTGGTCATTGTAGCTCCTATCAAAATAGATATCATTGTGCAATATCACCTGTCCTTTTGTTACATTGTGAGTAGGAGAAAACTAACTCACCTTGGCATTCGGTTTCGCACGTGTTAGGGAAGAACCATCCTTGATGAAAGGAGACAAAAATGTGATGTTGTTGAACAGCTTAACATGCTCTCCTTCTTCAAAACATACTTGTGTATTTAAATCAAAACAAGAGACTCTCGAGATAATTGGATTAGTTAAAATGACTTGCTCGAGGTAATTATTTCCAGGCTTACATGCAATTTCAAACTTGAACATATGTAAACTCTATGCACAAAGTATATGTCTTTCTTATGGTATGTGCCAAATATATGAAAAATAACATTGGCATGACATGGCAAATTTAACCGTGCAAATAATTTCTCCTTTAAACAAGTGAGCTCAAAAAGATCCATAATTTCAATATATGCCCATGTATTTAAAGATGATAACAATTTAATTTCCTCATTCTCATTAGTAATGTGGAAAACATGTTTAAAATCAGCGCTTGAGGAATTAACAATAGAAACAACACTTTCTTCCACTAGTTGTGGCATGTATATAAGTGAAGCATTAACACACAACTCTTCTTTATCATGAGAGAGAATTATATGTTTCATGAACAAGCACTTCTTGAATTTCTTTGTTAAGACCATGTAAAAATCTATGTTCTATAGCTTCTTCGCATTCATCTAAAGCACAACGTAATAAAGACACATGCATATCATGATAGTATGAGACAACGCTTCTGCTATCTTGTTTTAAACATTGTAGTTTCTTTAACAGAATATTGTTTTAATTCTTTCCATGATTGAGGTATTTTATCATGTCTACAAAGATATTTCCAATGATATGTAGCATATTCAACTAACACTTTAGAGGCAGCCATAACCTTTTTCTTTCTGATAAGTTATACTTTTTAAATTCATTATCTACAACTAGCTCCCATTGAATATATGCATGAGGATCATAATTTCCTTCAATATAAGGTATTGTACATTTGAACCTAGCAAGAACATCATCACATACCTTATATTTATCGTATTGATCCCTCATGTGTCGATGAAGATATTGATATTGAGCTTCACTATATCCTATCTCGTTGTGTATCCCTACCATGATCAGTAGTAGACAAGAAACATACAAATAATATGTACGCTCCTATTAACTACAAGGGTGTGGAGGCACAAAAGTCACACTCGCTCAATCCTGTATCAAGCTCTTACAAGTTCTTACCAATGTAAGCAGGAGATGTTGTACACAGACTTAACCACAAACAACATGGAGATTAGATGTATCGATGCCTTGGCAAACACTTGGTTGTACAAGCTATAGTCAAATATGTGGAGCTCTAGGTAGACTGAAATATATAGCAAGGAAAACTAGAACCACATTAGCATAAGCAAATTGAGTAATTGTTCAACGTCGTATTTTGCTGGTCCTAGGCTTGAACGTACTAGAGACGCGGGCCTAGACACAAATGATACCACCAAACCGACAAAGGTAGAACTATCTTTCCTCCTCTTTTGTGACAAGTTTTCTTTCTACACTTTTTTTCGCTCTTTTTTCTCTCTTTTTTTGGTGCGGCTTTTTTTTCTTTTTTTTGAGCACCCTTCTGCCTTTTCTTTTTTTTTCCTATTGCTAGTTCGATACCTCCTGCTACCACTAACCTTTTGTAGGAATATGAGGACATTTTTCCATCCGAGATACCACCAGGGCTACCACCTATCAGAGGAATAGAGCATCAAATTGATTTGATTCCGGATGCAACATTGCCAAACCGTGCTGCTTATAGAACCAACCCCGAGGAGACTAAGGAAATTCAGTGACAAGTCCAAGACCTTTTGGACCGTGGGTATGTACGTGAAAGCCTTTGCCCTTGTGTCGTTCCTATACTTTTGGTTCCTAAGAAAGATGGTACTTGGCGTATGTGTGTTGATTGTAGGGCTATCAATAATATTACTATTTGGTATCTTCATCCTATTCCTAGACTTGACGACATGCTTGATGAATTATGTGGCTCTATAATTTTCACAAAATTGATTTGCGTAGTGGTTACCACCAGATTCGAATGAAACTTGGCGATGAGTGGAAAACAGCTTTTAAAACCAAATTCGGGTTGTATGAGTGGTTAGTAATGCATTTCGGTTTAACTAATGCGCCTAGTACTTTCATGTGCTTAATGAATGAGGTTTTGAGGGATTTTATTGGTCGATTTGTGGTGGTTTACTTTGATGATATCTTGATTTATAGCAATTCTTTGGATGAACATATGGATCACTTACGTGCTATTTTTAATGTTTTACGCGATGCACGTTTATTCACAAACCTTGATAAGTGAATATTTTGCATGAATCAAGTATCTTTTCTTGGATATGTTGTCACTCCCCAGGGAATTGAGGTGGATGAGACAAAAATTGAAGCCATAAAGAGCTGGCCGACCCCCAAATCCATCAAACAGGTGAGGAGTTTTCTTGGTATTGAAGGTTTCTATCACCGCTTTGTTCCGAATTTCAGCACCATCGCTGTGTCACTGCATGAGTTGACAAAGAAGGGTGTGGTGTTTCGTTGGGGACAAGCACAAGAGGAGGCATTTACCACTTTGAAGGAGAAGCTAACACATGTTCCACTGCTGCAACTTCCAAATTTTGGTAAGACTTTTTAGCATGAATGTGATGCTAGTTGAATTGGCATTGGTGGTGTGTTGAAGCAAGAAGGTAATCCTGTTACATACTTTAGCGGAAAATTACATGGTCCTGTTCTAAACTACTCTACGTACGATAAGGAATTTTATGCTCTTGTATGTTCTGTAGAGACATGGCATCATTATTTGTGGCCTAAGGAATTTATTATACATTCTGATCATGAATCGTTTAAGTATCTTCGCTCTCAAACTGTGGGATCAGAATGTCGACTAGAGGGGGGTGAATAGGCGCCTCAACTATTTCTCATGAATTAGATGTCCTTTTCAAATCACCCAATGCCCCTCTAAAAGATGCAAATTCAAATCTGGACCTAATAGTGCAAAATCAGAGCTAAACCTTGTTTCAAATCTCAGTTCAGAGGAATTCGGAGTTTGAAATACTGAAATAGCCAATTCGGAGATTGAAGTGCCGACTTCCTCAGGGAGTCGGAGATCGAAATGCCGACTTGGGGGATTCGGAGAATGTGATGCCGACTTGAACAAAAATTCACAAAACAGACCAAGAAACTTCAATTAAATACTTTGAATTAGTTCTGATCAAGTTTCACTGACTTTGATTATGGTTCAGAATAAAGAACATAACTCTAGACTGAATTTTCAATTTTTGAACACAAGACTTCAAACTAGAAGTATTCAAAAAACAGATCCTTTTTCGAGTATATCAATTGTGCCCTGATACATTACTCAATGTCAGAGGATGAAATTTTGATTGAAATCCAACCAAGACAGTGTAAACTCAATTCACTCGGAGACTACAATCAAACTGAAATAATTCAGAAATTTTAGTACTGTTCTGAATTGAATTCAGCAAATTCAAAAGCAGATCAGAGCAGCAAGAGATGATGTACTTGTACTTTTTGGTATTGAACTGTTCTGCAGCATCAATGATGATTTGAATCAAACACAGAACATTAATTATCAATGCAACACATAGACAAATCCCTGCTAACTACTCTGATTCAGCCATAAAAGATTTTTCAAAAAATCAGTGAAGAATCTAATTGAAGATGAGAAACAAAAACACAATTTAATCAATACTCAACACATTCAGAACAAATCAGATCAATGCTAATTTTTCAGAATCAAAACAAGAAACTGAAGTGGACAGGATTAAAACTTGTATTGTGTCTCTTCAACAGATTTATTAATAAAACTCCTGTTTTGAGTCCTGATTAGTACTTGTTACCTGACACCAGCTCAAAACATCAGGAGACAAAAACCACAGCTGATATAGTAGACAAATCAGCACAGGAATCAATCCAGACAGAACTGGGCTAAAGATCTGTCAGTCTACTGAAAATCCCAGTGAACAACCTCAGCACTTTAAAAGCATTCCGAAAGTTACTCATTACTTTAGAATCACAAATTTCAGATTAGAGCAAACCAATCAAACATGCATTGTTAACGACCATCAAATGAGTTTAGATATTGAACTTCAAAACAGAGACACTTTGATGGTCACCAAAATCAGAATAGAGTAAATTCTAGAATTATGAAACAGAATACCACTACTGAAATATTTCTAAACATTAGTTATGAACAAAAAGAATTCAGAGGAAGAGATATCACTTCAAGCCATCATCTAACTCATTCAGCAATTCAAAAACAGTTTTAGCACTGAGATAACTGAAAAAGACTCAGAACCAATTTCTGAATAGCAATACCAGGATGTAGATTCTATTTCAGAAAACTTACCTAAAAATTTGAGCACACTTGAATAGCTATAGTTCTGCTACTTGTACAGATTGCTTGATCTTGAGGATTTTCAGACAAGAGTAGTAAGTTTGCACATGAGAGAAGCTTGAAACAATTTTAGTACCCTTAAGGTTGCTCGCAAAAATATATACATTCTAAAATCAGCTTTTTAGTGTGTATTCAACAAGACAAAAGATCTTTCTATCAAGCCAAAAATAATCAGACCAGAATTTTAGAAAAGGAAGCACAAGGACTGCATCAATGTAAAGGTAAATCTCAGCTTTCTGAAATCACTTAAGCAGTAAAAGTTGCAGCAGCAGAAAATCTATTCCAAAGATAAAAGTAACCATGAGGTAATTTCAAACAAGCTTTTATAGTTACTCATGAAAAGCACAGGGGACAACTTCAATTGCAAACAGGTAAAAAATATTGTTTCTTGTCTAGCTCATGTACAGCAGATCACTGCAGGAATTTTCAGACAGAACAGCTTTTTAAACTGGAGTGCATCAGCTTTTTTAGTAAACAGCCTGACAAACTAACTCTTTTTGTCTAAAGCAAACAGTTAGGCATGATAAAAGATACCAGATTACTTTTAGAAGCAGATAGGAATGCGATTTTGGCAGGAGATTACTCAAAGTATAATCTGGACACAATTACTCTCTGCAGAAAGAGCTCAAATACATTTCTGAAACTTTTTGATTCTGTATTTGAAAGTATTCAAAAAAGACTTGGTGAATCTGCTATCAATATTCAAGGATATTTTGCACAAAGAGTTGTGTGCACTTTTCTTGGTATGGCATGCAAGATTCAGCAATAGTTGTATCAAAACAGAACTGACTAATACACTGAAACTTTCAGAATAATCTCATCTTTTCTTTCCTGAAAATCTTGGATACTAGTTTGATTTCATCTGAGATGAAGAATAGTGGTATCCATGATTTAATAAGAAAGAACCTGCCAAGAACATCAACCAGATTCAACTCTAACCCAGAACAATCAAACAAAAACCCTTTTGTATTTTAGTTCTATCTGTTCTGTGATCATCAGATTCAGATGTGCAGTAGCACTTTTGATCCACAAGAACATCAAGAATCAGGCATTCAAACAAAGAGCAAACTTGAAAAATGGAATATTCAAATCATCCACAACAAAAGTTGTATAAACTTCAACCTCATGTTCTGCAGTAAAATCACCAGAAAATGCACTCAAAAACTCAATCCAGAGCAAAAGATTTCATGCGCAGGAACATACCTCTGCACTGTGCAAATTTCACATATTGAACAGGAAGCCAGATTTGATTAAAGCTCTCAATTACATGTAGTAGCTACAGGTTTAATCCAGCCAAAAAGAGAGGAACCTGCCCATGGCTATGGACCTCTATTTATAGGCCAGCCATGGGGGGTATTTTCTGAAAAGAACCCTCTAGAACCTCCATTTTACATCAAGGTTCAATTCCTTGTAATATATTTTCAGAATTAAGAAATCCTAAAAAATATACTAAAGGAGTACATTTTCTCTAGACTCTTACTAAAATTAAACCTAATTTATTACACATTGACTCAACACTTTTAATATATTTTCAGAATTGGGAAATCCTGAAAAATACTAAAAGTTCACACATTACTCTAAAATACTCAAAACAAAAAGACTCCTAATTATTGAAATTAGCACAATTAGAGATGTGATGGTTTTCAGCAAAAACCGAAAAAGCCTCTCAAACCTTCGACTCATGACACCGCTTTGCGACTCCGAGCGCCAGCAAGCCACTTCCGCTCTCGATCCCCTCGAGCCACCTAAATGCTTGCCCTGGCCTCCCTCTCGTAGACCCGGTCGTCACATAGTCGCAACCAACCGTTCGTCCAAGTCTTGCTCGGTCTCTTCGTGCACTCTTGAGATCTTCTCCAACTTCGCCCGGCCTCCCATATCCTCTGGCATCGAGCTCCCCGCTTGACCCTCAATCACTCGCCATCGACAGTTAGTCAGCATCTCTACCCTGCACATATAAGACAAGCCAAAACACAAACGCGACGCACCACCGAATACCTCGGCAACCAATCCTCATTTTTACATCGAACCCCTCGATGCACCCAACCAACACTCAAACACTCAATCATTTGCTCATCCTTGTCAATCACTCATCATACAGATAGAAACCACCCTTGGTTTCACAATCTCCCCCTTGACGAGTGCATTGACAACCCCAAACAGAGACATGATGAAAGATTCGAGTTAAGCGCACAAGTGACCATAAAAACTCAGAAAAGAGCCAAAACATGTCACTTGAAAAAAGATCTCCCTCTTGGGCAAAAACTCATGCAAAGCAAAGCATTTTGGCAAAAGCATCTCAATGCATCATGAACGCCAATTACTCCCCCTTAACCAAGCAATCCAAAAGCCTCCAAAAGCATCATGGAAACTATTTCTCCCCCTTTGGCAATGCAAGCATTAAGGTGATAAAAAGATGCAAAGAGGGGAGAAAGAGTAGAGTATAGATGTGAGCTTCTGAAACATGAGCAACTTCAATTATAGTACAAACAAGCATTAGCCTTGAACATTGTCTAAAAGTACTGTCTGACAAGTTCAGATGAATACCATCTAACCAAAAGGCATGAGCAAGCATTTTCAGATTTTAGCAAATAAAAGCATCACCACTCAGACTAGCATACTAGGCATGGCAAGGCATGAGATGCAAAAGATAATCAAGCACAAACCAGATAAGCATATCCTATTACAAGGAGCTTCAACAAACTTGATATGCACTTGAAATTGAATTTTTCATTTTTGTGCCATGGGTTATTTGCATGTCAACCTTATGCTAACTGACCAAGCTAAGCCTTGGTTAAGCAAAATACCATCTGAAGCTTAAAGCATTGATCTCGGTATACACTACAACGTCCCAGTTCTTATCAAAGTGCTATGGTAAGTAGTCTAGAACAAAGTAGTGTGACAAAGCAAACTCACCTGGATCTTTTCAGTTTTAGCACACAAAAGCATGAATATCAATCATTTTTCATTTCATTTTTCAATTTTCATTCATTTTAATTTTCAGCATGATATTTTTGAGATGATCAAGTTGCATTTTAGCAACCAAGTGAAAAAAGGACCTAGCTATCAGGTGTGTAAAAGATAGCAAATGCACTCAACCTATTCATGCTAGTTTTAAGACTAAGCAGTGATCATTTTCAAATTTTCAAAAATAAAAGTCGTGCTCATGAAAATTATCAGATGGAAACAAGCCAAGTGAAATCAATAGTATTAAAGGCAATACTTCAAAGGCATCACAAAGCAAGTACTTGTAAAAAAATTAATCATATAGCAGAAGCTCATGCAATGCTACACGATCCCCCTCAAAACATGCTAGAAGATCTCGGATGCTCAGTGATAGGGTGAGTTAAAAACTGTTTTGGAATTAGGCATTTTAAAACTCGAAAACCAGATAAATCTGTAGACTGATCATGCACAAGGTATGAGCCATGATAAAAAGTACGTGGTCTACCTACAAAGCACGAACCTGGAAAACAACGAGGTCTTCCAACATGTCGATAATCAAAGCCTCTTACGCGCGGTCTAGCACCATATGAAGCATGGTGTACACCACGAGGGGCAAAAGCATTCACAAAACTATGGGGATCCTCAAAATCAGAGCAAGAGTGAAAAGCAGACTCATGCATACCTAAAGATGGGTAATGCATGTCCTGAAAGCTCATCGCAAAAGACCGTCGTTCATCCTTGATACAACGAAAACAAAACCCAACCAAGTGACCCACCCGATGATAATAAGAACAGTGATAAACTCTCTTGGGTGTGTGAGCATAGGTCTCAGGCGCAAATCTCATAGTCTTCTTGGGTTTTTGCTGAGGAGGTTTATCTGGTGGAGATAGAGCTCTCTTTGCAGGTTGAGTAGGATTCTTGTATTTTTGTGAAGTGTCTAACTGGGCTCTCTCTTTCTTAAGGGTAGTGGGAGGAGTGAACACAGTTTCGCTCGAGGTGTTTGGAGTAGTTCTCTCATAACCCAACCCTAGAGCTAACCCTGCCCTGTCAGCACATATCTTGGTTTTAGCCAAAAGCAGATCCATCCTATCCTTTCCTTCAGTACATTTTTCCACCACTGAGAGAAGGTAATCATTCTCACATTTCAATTTTTCCACTTCCTCTCTAGCAAAGCTAAGGGTGCGTTTGGTTCTGCTTTTCAAATCTGCTTCTGCTGTGAAAAAGCAAAAGTTGAACCAAACGGGTTTACCAAAACTGCTTCTGCTGTGAAAAAGCAGCTTTTTTCTAGTACAAATTTGGAAGCAGCCTGGACCCTGCTTTTCTGCTTTTGCTTTTCTGTTTTTCTGCTTTTCTGATTTTTAGTTCAGATTAAAAAGTATGAATTCAAGGTGTCTTAATTGATTTAAAATTATTATGGTTTGTATTGATTTGCACAATTTCATGAGATAATATGTGGTTGTCGGTTACTTTATAAAATAAACTATGCACTTTTTTATTTATCTAATATATTTTTTAGTTATTCATTTGCATCAATGTTGAGTGTTTCCTATTTATATATATGTATAGAATATTATAATAATGAAAATTACGTAAGTTATAAAAAACAGTCAGCTCACAGCAGTTTTTTCACAGCAGCTTCAACCAAACGACGTTTAGATTTTTCACAGCAGGCAGCTCACAGCAGCTTTTTCACAGCAGGCAACTCACAGCAGCTTTTTCACAGCTCACAGCAGAACCAAACACACCCTAAGTTGGTCCTTAAGAGTGAAGCAGGTGGGACAAGCTGGCTTCACATCCTTAAAACACTCAGCACTCTCCAATCTAGCCTTAAGTTCATCAACATGTCTATCCCTCAAATTTATGCTTTCAATGAGTAAAGGACAGTTCATGCATTCATTGATGACAACAGGACTAGAATCCACCACCAAAATTGTTTTTCAGTCAATTCAAGTTTTTAACAGTTTTAGCATGAGTAGTACGCAGCTGAGCAAGTTTATTCATGACAACAAGACATGATTCACATTCGGCATCATCAGACTTAGACTTCAAAATAGCAAGTTCAGTGGAAATAGTTTCAAGTCTGAATTTTAGTTCTTTTCGTTCTTTAGTAGCAAGTTTAAGTAATCTATCCTTAGAACAAACAGCATCACGCAATTCATCATTTTGAACAAGAAGTTGATCATGGGATAGATTTACCTCAGAAGTGTCGAGCTCATCGATGTTGTTGTCGTTGATCATGAACCATAAGCCGATGAGGTCCGTTGTCTTCTTCTCCTTCTTCTCCTTCTTGGAAGGCTCCTCTTCCTCCGAGCTTGGCTCCTCGCTTGATGTGTTGTCAATGTCACTGAGGGCTGCCACAAAATCTCTAGCTACTCTTTTAGCCACTTTTCCTCGCTTCCCTTTGAAGTAGTGTTTCTTGTTCCACTTTTGGTGCTTGTACTCATTCTCATTCTTCATTTTCAATTTAGGGCAATTCGCTTTTATGTGAGAAAGATCTCCACACTCAAAACGTCCCCTGCGACCCTCCTCTCCTTCGGTCTCGTCTATCATTGTATAAGCAAGTGAACTTCTTGACAATGAGAGCTAGCTTCTCATCATCTAGAATGTCCACTTGTTCTTTTGTGACAGAGACAAGGGAGGACAAGTCAAAGCCAGCAGAATAAGCACAACCACCAGAAACACCAGAAAAGTTACCTCCAGATGAGGTACCACTGCCAGGACTGGAAACCAAAGCAATAGAAGGCAACAAAGATTTTCCAAATCCTAGATGAGACGCCTTGGCAATCTCGGCGGACTTGAGCTTACTAAAGAGTTCATCGCAAGTCAAAGTGTCAAATCTTGCTGACTCTTCAATACTAGAGATCTTCACCTCCCATATGCTACGATCAAGAGCATAGAGAAGTTTGATTGCCCTATCATGGTCAGAGTAAGCCAAAGTCCCAGTGGAGCGCAAATTACTCAAAATTCCGTCAAAAGGCGCAAACATGTCATCTACAGATTCATCGGGGCCTTGCACAAACATTTGGTATTCTTGATTATAAGTGCTTTGCCTCCTAGCGTTAATCTGAGTAGTGCCCTCATGAAAAGTTTTCAAAGTGGTCCTGTGGGATCGGAATGGTGACTAGAGGGGGTGAATAGGCACCTCGACACTTTCTTTTGAATGTGATGGCCTAATCAAATCACCCAACGCACCTCCAAGAACTCAAATTCAAATTTCAAACCAATCAATACAAAAGTTGAGCTCAAACAGATTTAAACACCCAAAAACAACTTTGATTCAAGCTTCTCAAACAACCACTATCAACACACTTACTCTAGAGAACAAATTCAAGTGTAAAAAGTAAATCAGAAAGTTTTAACTCAATCACAATTGAGAAACACACACTTCTGAAATTTTTTGGACGGTGAATAGAAAGGTAATTTCAGCAAAGCACATTTGTTAGATTTCAGTTCAATTTGCAAGTTTCAACTTCAGATTCACTTTAGTTCAGCACATTCCAATTCAGATCATGATAAACATTATGGATCCTGAAAATTCCTAACACTGAACATTCAAATTCAGAGTTCTTTGAAAACTATTCTAAATGACAACACTATTCCTCATCCGATAACACACAGGAAAAACTGAAACAATCTGAGTATTCTCTCCAAAAGGCACTTTTGCAAAACGTTTGAATAATCTGAACAGATTCAGAATTGTTTCTAGAAATGCAGTTTTCAGATTATAGTTCCAAAACCAGAATTCAACAGATGTATAAGTATTTGATTCAAAAACCAGAACTAATTTCTAATCTGAAACTTACTGAGTACATGATTGACCACTGAAAACAAAACTAAACCTCAGATTACTTACTGAAATACAAACTGAACCTAATGAAGAGCAGATATTTCAGCACAGTAGATTGAAGCTGAACAAGACAAACTTCAGAATTGAATATTATGTGCCCAATTGAGATTGTAACAAAATTGAAACTCAATTCCAGTGAACTGACTCAAAACAGAACTCTCTTCTCACAGGATTAGCTCTGAACTTTGATTGATATGAAGAGCTCAAGTTTGTCTTCTAGATCACAAACAACAGAACTAGAAACAGTAACTAATGAACCACTGTAGTATGTTCAAAAACATCAATCCACAGAAATATAACAAGACTGATTCACACTAATTACAGTTATCAGCACATTACTTCAGCACTAATAGTTTCTTCAGTAGCTAAAGACAGATCAGAAAATATATGAATCTTCAGATGATGAAACTTATCAGATGATATAATCCTTTTTGAATTCAGATTACCATGATACAATAGCACTCAGATGAAAATACTGAAACTACTGTACCAGTTCATCATCAACCTACTCAAGAAAGATTCAGTACAGAACAACCAATTTGAGTTCTGAAATCTAACAGTTTAAATCAGAAAAGCTAGTTTGAAATGATAAACACAACAAGTTTAGACCAGATCAAGGATTGTTCAAAAACAAATCTGAATTCAAAACCAGTTCTGAAACAGATATGAAAATCATGCTCAACTCTGAAAACAGCACATATTTTCACACAAATTCAGATCTGAATATTTCAACCCTTCTCCACTTCAAATAATCTCAAAACTATTTCAGATTTGAAACCACATTCAACTAAACACATTACAATTTGATTGAAACTGATTAAAACTGATCAACATTGAATATATCACAGAATAAAATTTTCCTTCCAAACTAAAACAAATTTTCAGTGAATAACCAGAAATTTCAGAGAACAAATTGTGAGAAATATCTAAAGAATAGACTCAACTAATAACATAGGTGTTGGCGTAAAAGATTACGCTAACAGGTTTCTGTAGAAAAGAAACTAACAAACGAAGTGTTTGTGAAGCAAACTGTTCTAAGCCTCCGAAAGGATAATAGCTTAGAATAGTTCAAAAGTGTGTATTGATTCACTAGTAATCGGTCCCTATTACAGGGTGAAATGGGGGGTATTTATAGGCCCAAACATTAAGGAAAAGACCTATTTACCCCTCTATTACAACCGACATTAAGGAAACTATTTAACTTCCTTAATAGGGCTAAAATGGTAAAAGACTAATCTAATAGGATAGAAGATAAGTCTTCCATCTTAGCTGGCAGAAAAGATCCTGGAAGGCTTTGGTTCGAAGATATACTTCGAACCAATGCCAGTCTTCGAACTCCTGACGCGGTTCCAAGCCGCCTTCGAAGATGACCTTCGGACTATCTTCGAACTGGTTGGCTGTCTTCATGTTGCTTTGGCAATAACACCGAAGATGGGATATTTTCCCCCAACAGTAGCCCCTCGAATACGCTTCTCCGTTCAGCCTGTAACGTTAGGAGAGCAGTATACGGAAAGAAAAGATAACCAATCATAGGGGTTATTAATTTTTGTTTTATCTCCGAAATACATGAAGATATGAACTTCGAATCAGTCATAAAGTAATTACTTTTCGAACTATCTTAGAACTGACTCAGGAAGTTCGAAAGTCTTTTTAGACTTAGAAAATATAACCGTTAGTTCCTGTTCTAACGGAGTTATATGAGGCGTTATTTTCGGAGGAAAATAACAGGCGGGAATGCGAAAGGGCGGAACCCAAACGGTAACAAACGGAAAGTTTTGGGTTATAAATAAAGAACTCTGGAACTTACTCGATTACCTTTTCACCGCTCGCTCCCAGTCAAAAGCCTTTTGAGTTCTTGAGTTCTTGAGCCCTAACTCTCGAGTTCTTGAGCCCTAGTTCCCGTTCTCTCAAGTTGATCCGGCAATCGCGATGGTGAAGACCAAAGGATCCGCGCCGCCTTCGACCTTGGCTCAGCAGCAGGCAGCCGCAGCAGCAGCGGCGGCAACATTAGCGGCGGCATCTTCGAGGCAGGCGGCAATGTCCATGGCGGCAGGGGGGAGAAATCCCCAAATCCCCGATGACCAAGGTCTGTGCCCTCCATCGACCAAATATTTGGATCAGTCCTTTGAATTGGGACCTTCGACCTGCAAAAGAGAGTCCTTGGCAATCACAGCAGGGGGTAAGATTAGCAATGGGGTAATGGTTCGGAAACCAGGCAAAGAGGCAATCCCATCACCAAGGCCCGGAGAAGTCGTAGTGTTCGAAGCTTTTTTCGAAGCAGGCTTGGGCCTCCCTGCTGTAGATTTCTTGGCCGAAGTCCTTGACTTGTTTCACGTAACCCTCCCCCAGCTGTCTCCGAATGCTGTAGCCAGACTAGCCATCTTCGAGTGGGCACTGAGAGCCGAAGGTTGTGAGGGGAGGGCTGAAATCTTCGCTGCGTTGCATAGAGCGACTTGTCAGCCGAAGACCTTCGTAGGCTCCGGAGGTGAAAAGGTGGTAGTTTCTTTTGGAAGCATCAATTTTAGGCTTCGTGATGAATATGCATTGCAATTCCCTGCCAAGGCCATCAATGCTAGATGGTACACCGATTGGGTTCTGAGATGGTTTTATGCTGAAGTTGGAGTGGGTAGTCCTCTGGCTGGTCCCCTCAAGGAAATCCAGTTCCGGAAGGAAGCCTTAGTGCAACCTGACGAAGGTCAACTCGAAGCTCGCCTCAACTTGCTTCAGAAAATCAGCAAAAGGTTGAGCATGCGAGACTTAGCCGAAGAGTTCATCGGACTTCAAATTTCTCCGTTGATGGCCAACTGGCCTATCGTCTTCGAAGATGACTCGGAAGGCGGTCTTCGCAAGATAAACTATACTTCGAGTCCTGCAGGTAACTTCGAAACCAACATGCATAATACATATTTACTTCGAAGAAAGATTAACTTGAGTTATTATTATTTTTTTAGCTTCTTCAGCCCCTATTACTTCAGAGCAAATTATAAGGGCTTCGGAGAAGATCTTGGGTGCTCCAACTCCGTCAGAAAAGGAATGGCGAATCAAATTAGTCGGGAGTTGGGAGCGATCTAACAGAGTATGGGGAATGTTGGAGTTAACTCCGCCCCCTCTGATGGACTGGGTGCCTCAAGAGAAAGGACCCAAGAAGAGAGTAGCCGAAGCTGGAGCATCCAGCTCCGCAAGGACTCCGACGAAGAAGGTGGCTCGGAAGCCGAAAAACCTCGCACCTTCGAGCTCAAGAGCTTCGGCTTCTAGCCCTAAAGAAGACGAAGGTACTTTACTAGTAAGATTAATTGACGAAGATGCAGCTCAACGAAGTATTCTCATCGACGACATTGCAGGTATTCCGGAGCCTCAAACCAACATCGAAGAAGTAATAGCTCCGGATACCCAGGGAGAACAAAACGAAGCCCCTACAGGTGTGAATGAGGCCGAAGTGCCTGTGGATGAAGGGGGAGTCGAAGTCACTATGGCTTCGATTCTCGAAGAAGTAACGAGGGCTCTTCAGGACGATGCTCCTGTAGCCCAAGATTTAACGGCTGATTCGGATGAGGACTACACTTATGATCCTCCGATCAGCCCGGTGCTTGATATTCCAGAGAATATCGAAGGTAAATTTTGCTTAATTCTTATCAATTTTTGCAGAATTATACAATATATAATATTTTTGGTTTTTCAGAGCCTCCTGTTGTCGAAGTATCCCTCGAAGATACAACTCTAAGACCTTCGACAACTTCGGGGCCGCAACCGGGAGTTGCTCTACCGGGGCCTGGAAGAGGGAAAAGACACATCGAACCCCTCCCAGCTCAAGGATCGACTTCATCTGAGTCAATGGACGAAAGTGAATCGACTGAGGGGGGGCCATCTTCTGAAGTTCCAAGGGCCTCGGAAGAAACCTCCGAACCTTCGCTAAGCAGGGCTGACCAAAAAGCTTCGAAACTGATTCCTCTCATAACTCCTTTTTTGGAGGAGAAAACCGGACTTGGGACTTTGGTTAAACCTTTGGGTGAAGCCAGTCGCCAAGTCGGGGAAACAGAACTGGTAGCCCGCTTAAGTAGAGTGAAGGGTTCGGAGCTCAGCCTTGCTGTGGAAAGAGCAGCTTATCAGGTATAAAGCATCTTCGAACCAAATCATGAATTATATATGAATAATTTCTTATTCTCGTTTTTTTCTTTTTCTTAGCAAGCAGTCTTAGCCCGCGCTGCAGCTTTGTCGAATGAAAACGAAATTGCTCAACTTCGGGAAGAGAACGAAACTCTTCAAAGAAATCTTAACTTCTCCGAAGGTCGAGTATCTCAAATGGACAATGTGATAATAGCAGAGCGAAGGGCTAGACAAAGTTTGGAAGCTGCAAGGAAAGAGCTCGAAGCAGAAAGAGTTGTGCTTCGAGCGGAGATCGAAAGACTGTGGACGGAGGATGCTGCGAAGGACTCCGCGCTTGTAAGACTACAAGAAGAGGCTGGCCAGCTCCTAACTCAAAAGAATGCTTTGGCTACGGAGAACGCTAGAATCTCCGGAATTTTAACTGAAACAACTTCGGCCAAGGATATGCTTATCGAAGAAAAGGTTAAGTCTGAGAAGGTGGCTTCGGAGGTCATCGAACAAATGTTAAGTGTCTTGGAGTACTTCGGTACTACTGGATCACTACCTTCGGATGACAATGTAACTCTGCTGCGCCGGCTAAAGAGGATCCAAGGAGCAGCGAAGCAAATGAAGACGGCAGGCATACGTTATGGAGAACTCTCCGGACAAGTGTCTGCCCTTGGAATACTTCGCTACTACGAGGATTTGGGCCGATCCATCACTCCGAGCGCACAGGGCTCCATCATCTTCGACGACGACCGACTTTTAAAACCTTCCGAAGGTGTAGCTGTTGCTTGGCGAGCCTTCCAGACTTCATGGAGAGCCGAAGGTCGATCTGCGATCAAGGCTTGGATTGACGAAGGCCAACGCCAAAAGCAAGTTCGGAGCCAAGCTTCGAGCAGTCAGCCTCCTCCGAACCCGCAGGTTTAGAATTATTTAGGACTTTTTGATTATGTAAAGCTGATGCTTGTAAATATTTATCAATGAAAATCTTGTTTGTCATATTTTTAGGCTTTGCCTCTTATAGAAGATATCGAAGTGTTAGAGCTTAACAGCGAACTTCACTCACTGTGGAACACCTTCGAACTTCTAAAGAGTTATAAGCGTCCTCGATTTCTTATCCCTCGAGATGACTCCGGCGTTATTGCGCCCGAAGTAATCAAAGACATATTGTCTTATATTAAAGAGGAAGATAAAGAAGGCGACGCAAACACCTCGTCTTCTGAAGACACTAATTGGTCCGAAGACGAAGGTGAAGCCCAAAATAAAAGATCTGAAGATCTTAGAAGCTGGGAGAGAAGCCCCGAACGGCTTCGAACTTGGGCCGAGCTTCAACAAGAACAGAAGGATTTTAGAGCTTCGAAGGGGAGGAAGAGAGTTAAACGTAAAGTTCTTAGAACTTCCGATGTTGGAACTAGTCGTTCCACCCCTAGCTCTCGGGACCGAAGAGGTCTCCGATTCCTTCTTGGTATAGATACCAATTTTTCATAATGTAATTTGTAAATACATTTGTTTTGATAATGAATGCCGATTTAAAATTGTCTCCATATTACTAGCCCCTCTTTGGGTATAAGCAACTTCGAACTGTATTCGAAGATGGTTATGCGCAAAGAAAAAACTTCGGAGTACAATTTTTTGGGGGTTCGGAGCCCCTCTGTCATTTAAAGATCTTTTGAAATCTTATGAAATGTCTTCGACTATTTGTAGTCAGAAAAATGGTAACTTGGTACCTTTGTTTATTTTATGAAAGAAATCAATTGAGATAACTTCCATGACAGTTTAATGTCTTAAAAAATTTTTGTCACTTTGGACGCATATGAACAGTCATTCGAAGCTCATGGCTTAAATGCTGTTTTGCTTTAGCCACCTCCGGCTGTTTTGTGCGGAAATCTACCAGCCGGAGCTTGGATTTCGCAGAAATTGTAGCCACCTTCGGCTATTTTTGCAGAAGTCTACCAGCCGGAGCTTGGACTTCGCAGAATTTGGCCACTTGGGCTCTTTTTTGCAGAAGTCTACCAGCCGGAGCTTGGACTTCGCAGAATTTGGCCACTTGGGCTCTTTTTTGCAGAAGTCTACCAGCCGGAGCTTGGACTTCGCAGAATTTGTAGCCACCTTCGGCTATTTTTGCAGAAGTCTACCAGCCGGAGCTTGGACTTCGCAGAATTTGTAGTCACCTTCGGCTATTTTTGCAGAAGTCTACCAGCCGGAGCTTGGACTTCGCAGAATTTGGCCACCTTCGGCTCTTTTTACGGAAGTCTGACAAGCTGCAGCTTGGACTCCGCAGATTTTGGCCACCTTCGGCTCTTTTTACGGAAGTCTACCAGCCGAAGCTTGGACTCCGTAGAGTGTGGTTTTGGCTCTTTTACGGATGCCTACAAGGTATTAGCTTGGGCTCCGGATGGATTTCAGCCACCACGCCGGAGGCTTCGACTTTATGGGTACGAAGTCCGGAAATACAACCCAGCTTAATGACACTTCCCTCTCGATCGACTTCTGTCCCAGCGCGTCCGCTCGGGAAACTAGGAGTGTCAAGGGAATGGCAACCATCAGGGTGTATGCTTTATTAATTTAGAGGTGATTACAAGCGAATTACAAGGAGCCCTTATGCGAAGTATCGCTTTAGGTGCTCCGCATGCCAAGTATGTGCTAACTCTTCACCTTCTAAATTAGCTAATTTAAATGAACCAGGGCGCCCCGAGCGGACGATTAGATATGGACCTTCCCATTTATTGCCTAACTTCCCTGGTGCTATAACGCTTCGTAGAACAAGATGACCCGGTCTTAACTTACTAAGCTTAACCTTCGGGTCATACCAAGTCTTCGTCTGCTGATGATATTTTGATAAATTAGCTACAGCTCGAAGCCTTGTCTCTTCTGACAAATCTAACGAAGCTTGTCTTTCTTCTTCGATGTCTGGTTCGGTGCTGCGAAGTGATCCCCCTTTGAGCTCCGTTGGAGTCATAGCTTCATCTCCGAATAGCAGTCTGAATGGAGTAAAACCTGTGGACCTTGTTTGTGTAGTCCGAATGGACCACAAAATCTTCGGAAGTTCTTCGGTCCACAGTCCCTTTGATAGTCCTACTATTCTTCGATTTAGCCCTGATAAAATATTTCCATTGGCTCGCTCAACGGCTCCATTTGACTGAGGATGTCTCACTGCAGCAAAACATAGTTGAATGCCTAGGTCTTCGCAAAACTTCCTGAAGGGTTCTGCGTCGAACTGTGTTCCATTATCAACTGTGAGATATCTAGGCACTCCGAACCTGCAAATAATGTTTTTCCAGAAGAATTTCTGTACATTATTCGAAGTGATAGCTGTTAAGGGTTCTGCTTCCACCCACTTAGAAAAATATTCGATAGCTACCACTGCGAACTTTAGATTTCCCTTTGCTAACGGAAAGGGACCAATTAGATCCATACCCCATCTGGCCATAGGCCATACCGGAGCAATGACTTGAAGAGCTGTTGGTGGGCGATGACTCCGTCGACCCATCCACTGGCATCCTTGACAAGTGCGGACCAAGCTCTCCGCATCAGCTGTTATTGTGGGCCAATAAAGCCCCTGGCGAAGTGTTTTTCCTGCCAGTGCTCTAGGGGCTAAATGACTTCCACAAAGGCCTTCGTGAATTTCTCGAAGAATTTCTTGGCCTTCGGCTTGAGATATACATCGGAGTAGAGGGGAACATACTCCGGCCTTGTATAATATACCGTTGATTAGCTGATAGTTTCTTGCTCTGAGCTTTAATCTTGACAATTGGGGCTCTTCGGGCAAATTTGTTCCTCCTTGCAAGAGTTCTATAATTGAATCCTTCCAATCTGCACTAGGAATGCAGAGAATCTCTGCAGAAGCAACTTGTGGCACCGAAGGTATATTGAGCTCCTCATAGAAAGCTTCGTCAGGCACATCCACAGCTCCGGCAGCAGCCTTCGCTAAAATGTCTGCTTGCACATTTTCAGCTCTTGGTATACTCCGAATGGAAATACCCTTGAAATGTGCTTCGATCTTGCGAATTTCTTCTAAGTACTTTGCAAGCTGTGGATGTCGGACTTGAAAACTTTTGTCTACGTGCCCTGCTACTATCTGAGAATCTGTTTTTATAATTATCCTTGTAGCCCCTAGAGCACGTGCTTTCCGGAGTCCCAATAATATTCCTTCGTACTCCGCTATATTATTGGTAGACTTAAAGTTGAGTCTTGCGGAGTACATTGCTCTTTGACCTGACGGAGAAATTAATACTGCCCCAATACCTGCTCCGGATGCTTGGAAAGCCCCATCGGAGTAAATAGTCCATACTCCGTCATCTGATTTCTCCGGAGTCAACTTCGCAGGTGGAGTCCACTCTGCTACGAAGTCTGCTAGGACTTGGGATTTGATAGCTGTCCTTGCCAGGAAAGATATGCCGAAGGGTGCTAGTTCTACTGCCCACTTTCCAATTCTTCCCGTGGAATCTTTGCTTCGGAGCATATCTCCTAAAGGATACGAAGTTGGTACAATTACATTGTGAGCCAAAAAATAATGTCTTAGCTTCCTCGAAGCCATTATCAGAGCATAAACGAACTTCTCAAGTTCGGAGTATCTTGTCTTCGCTCCTGACAATGCTTCGGATACAAAATAGACAGGATTTTGGACCAACTTCCCATTGATATCAGCTTCTCTGACAAGGACTGCGCTGACTGCTGAGCCTGTGGCTGCAAGATACAGAAGTAGGGTTTCGTCCGCAATAGGCACCGTAAGTGTAGCAAGATTGCTGAGATAATCTTTAATATCTTCGAAGCTTTTCTGACACTCTGGTGTCCATGCAAAATCTTCGGACCCTTTCAAAGCTTTAAAGATTGGCAAGCTCCTCTCCGCAGACCTTGATAAAAACCTGCTAAGTGCGGCCAGACGTCCGGTCAGCTTTTGCACTTGCTTTACATTCTCCGGAGGGGCCATCTTCTGCAGCGCAGTTATTTGAGTAGGGCTAGCTTCAATTCCCCTGCTTGAAACTAAGTACCCTAATAACTTTCCAGCCTTAGCTCCGAATATACATTTTTCGGGGTTAAGGCGGATCCCACATGCCCGAAGGCTATTGAATGTTTCTGCTAAGTCTAGGCTATGCTGGTGCTTTAAAGCACTCTTTATTACAATGTCATCCATATAAGCCTCCACATTGCGACCTAGTTGATGACCTAGAGCCTTAGCAACTAATCTTGAAAAAGTAGCCCCGGCATTTCTTAGGCCGAAGGGCATTCTTACATAGCAGAAGACTCCCGAAGGAGTTACAAAGCTCGTCTTGATTTCATCTTCGCGCTTTAACCATATTTGATGATAGCCGGAATACGCGTCGAGGAAGCTTAGTAACTCCGAACCTGCAGTGGAGTCAACTAGCTGATCAATTCGGGGCATGGGGTAGGGGTCACGTGGGCACGCTTTATTCAATGATGTGAAATCAATTCACATGCGCCACTTTCCGGAAGACTTCTTCCTGACGAAGACTGGGTTGGCTAACCATTCTGTATGGGCCACTTCTCTGATAATCCCAGCCTTCAACAGTTTTTCAACTTCGTCCTTAGCTAGAGCAGCTCTCTCTGCGGACATCTTCCGGAGCCCTTGTCGAACAGGCCGGGCCTTCGGGTTTACAAGCAAGCTGTGCTCAATAATATCCCGATCGACTCCGGTGATATCTTCGTCAGACCAAGCGAAGACATCCAAATTTTCTTCTACGACCTTTTCCAAGGAAGTTGCAACTTCGGGAGGTAAATCTTTACCAAACTGGAAAGTGTATTCTTTACCATCTTTGACGATGATCTTCGTTGCAATCTCTCCTTCGGGACTTGGTCTTGGAAACGATTTCTTCGAAGCTTCGGAGGAGGCTGAAAAAATTTCTCCATTTTCTTGGACACTGTTTACTTGCCTCGGATCTAGAGGAGGACCATGACCATATTCTGCTCTCCGAGCTATGGCTTGATCTCCGAAGACTGTCAGAACTCCTGATTGTGTGGGCATCTTCATGCATAAGTAATTGTGATGCGCCACAGCTCCGAACTGATTCAACATGCCTCGGCCAAAGATAACATTATAAGCATACGGGGCATCCACCACATCAAAGATAACTTCTTCAGTTCGGGCTAGTAAACCTTCTCCGAAGGTTACTTCCAGGCCTATCTGGCCAAGTGCATCTAGCGGAGGTCCTGCAAAGCCTTGCAGAGGACGAGCCGCTGGGAGAAGATGCTTCCGGGAAATGCATAACTGATCGAAGGCTTGTACAAATATGATATCTGCCGAACTACCTCCGTCGATTAGCACCCTTCGGACTTCAGTTCCGGCAATATCAGCAGTGATAACCAATGGATCTGCATGCGGGAACTTGATACCAGCTGCATCCTCCGCAGAGAAAGATATTGGAACATGAGACCACTCCGGCATTGCAGCTGCAGATGACGAAGTCCCAATGTGGCCTACTTCTCGGACGTACTCTCTTCGCTGTCTCTTGGACATGCTTCCGAGGGTACCTCCTCCGGAGATAGGGAGAACTACTCTCTTCCCTCTATCTTGCCCTTCTTCTTGCTTCGGAGGTGGCATAACATTGGCCACCGGAGGATGCCTTGCAGCATCAAGATTTTCTATCCGCGCCACAGCCTGGACCGGCTCCGAGCGCACTGCTGCTGCTGGACTTCGGTCGGTACTACCTCGACCCGAAGTTCTCTCCAAGTATTCTCCCCGAAGGGTAAGAATAGCCTTGCAGGTGTCAGTTGCATGGCTTCGGTTCTCTCCATGAATACAGCAAAAAAGGGTCTGGCCCTTGCCAGCCGTTTTCCCTGACGGCCTCCAGCCACTGGACTTGTTCCCTGCAGACTGTGGAGCTCTTGGTGCAAATCTCTGCGGGGGTGCAATGTTTAAGACCTCAGAGCGAGGGTGCTTTTGCCCTCTTCTTCTATCATGTTGTACTTCGGGGACTGGCTCTTGCGGCGGGGCCGAAGTCTTCACCTCTGCTTTAACTTCTGTCAACACTGTCGAAGTAGCAGTAGTCCTCCGAAGCCAACCTTCTTCTGACTTCGAGTACTCCTCGAAGTACGACATCAACTGTGATACTGTGGTGATGCTCTTCCGATGCAATTTATCCAAAAGGCCTTTATGACTGACGCCTTCCCGAGCCGCATCAACCACCGAAGATGTGGACAGCCCCCGAATTTGCGACTTCGTGTGAGCGAAGCGCTTGAAGTACTGCCTCAATGTTTCTCCGGGGAGCTGTTTTACTTGGAAAAGGCTTCCTGTCGACATGGGGGGCACAAAGGTACCCTGGAAGTTACTTATGAACTTCTTCTTCAACTGTGACCATGAAGCGATTGATCCTGGTTTTAAAGACCAGAACCATCTCAACGCCACTCCTTCAAGGGCTAACGGGAAGCACTTCGCCATAGTATCTCTGTCTCCGCCACTAGCTTCGATTGCTAGGGCATAAGAACGCACAAACTCACTGGGATCTTCGTCTCCAGCATACTTGCAGAGCTTCGAAGTTTTAAACTTCGGATTGAAGCGAATCTTCTGAAGCTCAGGATGCAACGGAGATTCGTTGTCGTAAGAGGCGTTCTCCGGGGCTTCGGGATAGTCAAGATCGTCGTCTTCGTGCACTTCGGGGATAGCTGGGGTGGCTTGAGGACGAAGCCTGTTCGCAGCCTCTTGCCGCCACCTTGCTACCTCGGCTTGAAGATTGGCCATTTGAGTGGCCATGTCTCCAAGGCTATCTTCATCTCCTCCGGAAGGACCTTCCGGGTCTTGAGAACTGGTATGATCAGTTCCAATCGGAATGGCGGGTGGTAGAGGGGCTCCGGGCGGTCGGAGTGTAGAAGGGGTTGGTGGAGAGGCTTCGTATCCTCGAGGGATAAAAGCCCCTTGCGGAGTTTGAGGTGGAGGGATAGTCGAAGACCCTCCGACTTCAACTGTGTCGAAGGGTATCTCTCCGGAGATCCGAGAAGACCTCCGAGTGGGATTGCGAGGTGCGCTCCGCTTAGGAGGCATGATGTAAGAAGTTGGTAGAGAACGAAGTTTTTTGGACTAGGTTCCCCACGGACGGCGCCAACTGTTGGCGTAAAAGATTACGCTAACAGGTTTCTGTAGAAAAGAAACTAACAAACGAAGTGTTTGTGAAGCAAACTGTTCTAAGCCTCCGAAAGGATAATAGCTTAGAATAGTTCAAAAGTGTGTATTGATTCACTAGTAATCGGTCCCTATTACAGGGTGAAATGGGGGGTATTTATAGGCCCAAACATTAAGGAAAAGACCTATTTACCCCTCTATTACAACCGACATTAAGGAAACTATTTAACTTCCTTAATAGGGCTAAAATGGTAAAAGACTAATCTAATAGGATAGAAGATAAGTCTTCCATCTTAGCTGGCAGAAAAGATCCTGGAAGGCTTTGGTTCGAAGATATACTTCGAACCAATGCCAGTCTTCGAACTCCTGACGCGGTTCCAAGCCGCCTTCGAAGATGACCTTCGGACTATCTTCGAACTGGTTGGCTGTCTTCATGTTGCTTTGGCAATAACACCGAAGATGGGATATTTTCCCCCAACAATAGGAGTGAAAACATGATCATCTGTTGAGATCTAATCATGAAAAGCTAAACATGTATGAGCTAGACATTTGATCAAACACTTTAGGAATGAATTTCAGCTCTAACATAGAAAAGCAGTTCTGCATGAAAACAGATTCAGATGTATCACTTGGATTGAGCAAAAGAAATACATAGACTAACAGAATCTTGATCCAAATTTCGAAAATGGAACATTCAAAACTTGTACAACAGATCATGTATAAGTATCCACATCATGTTCTGTAGAAGAATTGCAAGAAAATAGGATCTCAAAAACGCATTCAGCAAGATGAGCACCTCTGGCGCCTGCAGTTATTCGTTGTAGCAGATTTTGCCGATCGCACTGTATCGTATCCGATACTTTTCAGCCAGTGCTGTTCATCGTCAAAGAACAAAATGCACTGAGAGTTTTTTTGTTTTGTTGTACACATTTTTTGTTGCAATTGATCTGAATGCATCAATCCGGATAACAGCAAGGGAGGGGGATAAAATATCCCACCTTCCCACATTCTAGAAGACCACCTTTTTCAGATTGCCTCCTAGAAAGACACAAATTACAATTCTGAAAATTAAACTAGAAATACCCTATTTTACTCTAGACCTCTCTTTAGAATATTTTCTGAATATATAAATTCCAAAAATACTCTAAAAAGTACACACTAAGACACTAAAAATCTAAACTAACACTTTAACATTATTTTATTGAAAAAGTAAAAATGATAAATGTTTCGATGGTTTTCAGCAAAAACCGACAAAGCCTTTTCAGCCCTTCGACTCGTGAAACCGCTTCGCGACTCCAAACGCAAGCAAGCCACTTCCGCTCTCGATCCCCTTGGGCCGCCGGAATGCTTGTCCTGGCCTCCCTATCGCGAACACGGTCGACACGCCGTCGCAGTCAGCCGTCCGTCTGAGTCTCACTCCGTCTCTTCGTGCACTCTTGAGATCTTCTCCAACTTCGCCCAGCCTCCCTGATCCTCGGCATCAAGCTCCCCGCTCGACCCTCGATCACCCGCCGTCGACAGTCGGTCAGCATCTCCACCCTGAACAAACAAGACAAGTCAAAACAAGAATGAAACGCACTGCCGAAACCCTCGGCAGCCACACCTTCACTCCACATCGAAACCCTCGATGCACTCCACATACTCTCGACCACTCATTTGCTCAGACGCTCATCCTTGTCAATCACTCATCATTCAGACCGAAACCACCCTTGGTTTCTCAAGTCCAAATTTCACGCGCAGTTCGTAGGTGCTGGACCATGTCAAACTCTTTGCGACTCAGACTGATGAACAGTATGTTTCTTGCTTTGCTATTACATTCGTACTGTAATTTCTCAGTCTCTAAAGTGCGAGATTCATGGATCACATATTGGGAATCAACAATGTCCCAAATAACACTTCCTTGGCTTAGAAGGTAAGCCTCCATGCGCACCTTCCAATAAGCAAAATCATGACCATCGAAATTCAGAATCTTAGTGTTTCTTTCCATGTCGCCAAAACAAGGATCACAAACCAGTTAAGGTCAACTGGTGATCTAACCGGCTCTGATACTAATTGTGGGATTGGAATGGTGACTAGAGGGGGGGTGAATAGGTGCCTCAACTATTTCTCACGAATTAGATGGCCTTTTCAAATCACCCAATGCCCCTCTAAAAGATGCAAATTCAAATCTGAACCTAACAGTGCAAAATCAGAGCTAAACCTTGTTTCAAATCTCAGTTCAGAGGAATTCGGAGTTTGAAATACTGAAAAAGTCAATTCGGAGTTTGAAGTGCAGACTTCCTTAGGGAGTCGAACATCGAAATGCCGACTTGGGGGATTCAGAGAATGAGATGCCGACTTGAACAAAAATTCACAAAACAGACCAAGAAACTTCAATTAAACACTTTGAATTAGTTCTGATCAAGTTTAACTGACTTTGATTATGGTTCAGAATAAAGAACAGAACTCTGGACTGAATTTTCAATTTTTAAACACAAGACTTCAAACTAGAAGTATTCAAACAAGAGATCCTTTCAGAGTATATCAATTGTGCCCGGATACATTACTCAATGTCAGAGGATGAAATTTTGATTGAAATCCAACTAGGACAGTGTAAACTCAATTCACTCTGAGACTACAATCAAACTGAAATAATTCAGAAATTTTAGTACTGTTCTGAATTGAATTCAGCAAATTCAGAAGCAGATCAGAGCAGCAAGAGATGATGTACTTGTACATTTTGGTATTGAACTGTTCGGCAGCATCGATGATGATTTGAATCAAACACAGAACATCAATTATCAATGCAACACTTAGAGAAATCCCTGCTAACTACTCTGATTCAGCCATAAAAGATTTGCAGAAAAATCAGTGAAGAATCTAACTGAAGATGAGAAACAAAAACACAGTTTAATCAATACTCAACACATTCAGAAAAAATCAGATCAATGCTAATTTTTCAGAATCAAAACAGGAAACTGAAGTGGACATGATTAAAACTTGTACTATGTCTCTTCAACAGATTTATTAATAAAACTCCTATTTTGAGTCCTAATTAGTAGTTGTTACCTGACACCAGCTCAAAACATCGGGAGACAAAAACCGCAGCTGATATAGCAGACAAATCAGCACAGGAATCAATCTAGATAGAACTGGGCTAAAGATCTGTTAGTCTACTAAAGATCCGAGTGAACAACCTCAGCACTTTAAAAGCATTCAGAAAGTTACTCATTAGTTCAGAATCGCAAATTTCAGATTAGAGCCAGCCAATCAAACATGCATTGTTCAAGGACCATCAAATGAGTTTAGATAATGAACTTCAAAACAGAGACACTTTGATGGTCACCAAAATCAAAACAGAGTAAATTCTAGAATTTTGAAACAGAATACCACTACTGAAATATTTCTGAACGTTAGTTATGAACAAAAATAATTCAGAGGAAGAGATATCACTTCAAGCAATCATCTAACTCATTCAGCAATTCAAAAACAGTTTTAGCACTGAGATAACTGAAAAAGACTCAGAACCAATTTCTGAATAGCAATACCAAGATGTAGATTCTGTTTCAGAAAACTTACATGAAAACTTGAGCAGACTTGAATAGCTATAGTTCTGCTACTTGTACAGATTGCTTGATCTTGAGGATTTTCAGACAAGAGTAGTAAGTTTGCACATGAGAGAAGCTTGAAACAATTTTAGTACCCTTAAGGTTGCTCACAAAAATATATACATTCAAAAATCAGCTTTTTAGTGTGTATTCAACAAGACAAAAGATCTTTCTATCAAGCCAAAAATAATCAGACCAGAATTTTAGAAAAGGAAGCACAAGGACTGCATCAATGTAAAGGTAAATCTCAGCTTTCTGAAATCACTTAAGCAGTAAAAGTTGCAGCAGCAGAAAATCTATTCCAAAGATAAAAGTAACCATGAGGTAATTTCAAACAAGCTTTTATAGTTACTCATGAAAAGCACAGGGGACAACTTCAATTGCAAACAGGTAAAAAATATTGTTTCTTGTCTAGCTCATGTACAGCAGATCACTGCAGGAATTTTCAGACAGAACAACTTTTTAAACTGGAGTGCATCAGCTTTTTTAGTAAACAGCCTGACAAACTAACTCTTTTTGTCTAAAGCAAACAGTTAGGCATGATAAAAGATACCAGATTACTTTTAGAAGCAGATAGGAATGCGATTTTGGCAGGAGATTACTCAAAGTATAATCTGGACACAATTACTCTCTGCAGAAAGAGCTCAAATACATTTCTGAACCTTTTTGATTCTGTATTTGAAAGTATTCAGAAAAGACTTGGTGAATCTGCTATCAATATTCAAGGATATTTTGCACAAAGAGTTGTGTGCACTTTTCTTGGTATGGCATGCAAGATTCAGCAATAGTTATATCAAAACAGAACTGACTAATACACTGAAACTTTCAGAATAATCTCATCTTTTCTTTCCTGAAAATCTTGGATACTAGTTTGATTTCATCTGAGATGAAGAATAGTGGTATCCATGATTTAATAAGAAAGAACCAGCCAAGAACATCAACCAGATTCAACTCTAACCCCGAACAATCAAACAAAAACCCTTCTGTATTTTAGTTCTATCTGTTCTGTCATCATCAGATTCAGATGTGCAGTACCACTTTTGATCCACAAGAACATCAAGAATTAGGAATTCAAATAGAGAGCAAACTTGAAAAATGGAATATTCAAATCATCCACAACAAAAGTTGTATAAAGTTCAACCTCATGTTCTGAAGTAAAATCACCAGAAAATGCACTCAAAAACTCAATCGAGACCAAAAGATTTCATGCGCAGGAACATACCTCTGCACTGTGCAAATTTCAGATATTAAAGAGGAAGCCAGATTTGATTAAAGCTCTCAATTACAAGTAGTAGCTACAGGTTTAATCTAGCCAAAAAGAGAGGATCCTGCCCATGGCTATGGACCTCTATTTATAGGCCAGCCATGGGGGTAATTTCTGAAAAGAACCTTCTAGAACTTCTATTTTACATCAAGGTCCAATTCCTTGTAATATATTTTCATAATTAAGAAATCCTGAAAAATATACTAAAGGAGTACATTTGCTCTAGACTCTTACTAAAATTAAACCTAATACATTACACATTGACTCAACACTTTTAATATATTTTAAGAATTGGGAAATCCTGAAAAATACTAAAAGTTCACACATTACTCTAAAATACTCAAAACAAAAATACTCCTAATTATTGAAATTAGCACAATTAGAGATGTGACGGTTTTCAGCAAAAACCGAAAAAGCCTCTCAAACCTTCGACTCATGACACCGCTTTGCGACTCCGAGCGCCAGCAAGCCACTTCCGCTCTCGATCCCCTCGAGCTGCATGAATGCTTGCCTTGGCCTCCCTCTCGCAGACCCGGTCGTCCACAGGCGCAACCAACCGTTCGTCCAAGTCTTTCTCGGTCTCTTCGTGCACTCTTGAGATCTTCTCCAACTTCGCCCGACCTCCCTGATCCTCCGGCATAGTGCACCCCGCTTGACCCTCGATCACTCACCGTCGACAGTTGGTCAGCATCTCCACCCTGCACATACAAGACAAGCCAAAACATGAACGCGGCGCACTACTGAATACCTCGGCAACAAATCCTCATTTTTACATCGAACCCCTCGATGCACCCAACCAACACTCAAACACTCAATCGTTCGCTCATCCTTGTTAATCACTCATCATACAGACAGAAACCGCTCTTGATTTCACACAAACAAATCTGAACCGTAGACATGCTAAATGGGTTGAATTTATTGAGTCCTTTCCTTACGTCATCAAGCATAAGAAAGGGAAGGATAATGTCATTGCTGATGCTTTGTCTAGGCACTGTACTTTGTTGTCCCAACTTGATTGTCGGATTTTTGGACTTGAATCAATAAAAGAACAATATGCAAATGATCCTGATTTTAAAGATGTGATGTTGAATTGTAAAGAGGGACATACATGGGAAAAATTTTTGATCAATGATGGGTTTGTGTTTAGGGCTAACTGCTTGTGCATTCCAGTTGGTTATGTTCACCTTTTGTTGATGCAGAAAGCACATGGGGGAGGCTTGATGGGGCACTTTGGTGCTAAAAAGACAGAAGATGTTTTGGCCTCACATTTCTTTTGGCCAAGAATGAGGAGAGACGTCGAGCGGTTCGTCGGTCGCTACAATACATGTCAAAAAGCTAAGTCTCGATTGAATCCACACGGTTTATACATACCTCTCCCTGTTCCTTCTATTCCATGGGCATATATTTCTATGGATTTTGTGTTGGGATTGCCTCGGACAAAGAAGGGGAGGGATAGCATTTTTTATTGTGGATCAATTTTCTAAGAGAGCACATTTTATACCATGTCATAAAAGTGATGATGATGCCATATTGCTGACCTCTTTTTCAAAGAGATTGTACGTTTGCATGGTATGCCTTCTACTATTATTTCAGATCGTGATGCAAAATTTTTGAGTCACTTTTGGCATACTTTGTGGAAAAAGTTGGGTACCAAATTATTATTTTCTACCACTTGTCACCCACAAACTGATGGCCAAACGGAGGTGGTCAACGACACTTTAGGCTCCATGTTGAGGGTTGTTTTGAAGAAAAATTTGAAGATGTGGGAAGAATGTTTGCCTCATGTGGAGTTTGCATACAACCGAGCAACACATTTGACCACTAAAGTAAGTCCTTTCTAGGTAGTATATGGTTTTAACCCTCGTGCTCCTATCGATATTTTGCCTTTACCTACCTGTTGGGGGGAAATACTTCATTACCAGGACCTTTAAGATCAAGAGACAAAGACAACTCATGCAGTTCTATGATAGAAGCTTATCCCCAAGTTGATGAAGTTTCCAAGCCGAAGGGTCCTCCGAACCCCAGTTCGAAGATACCCTCTGAAGGCTCTGTCTCTATAGTGGGAAACAGCAAGACTGACGGGATGTCTGCCTTATATATCCTCTTCGGACATATTTTACTATTTTAGCCCTATTCGGGGTACCGGATAGTTTCCACTATTTTGGTTGTAATTGAGGGGTAAAAAGGTCTTTTTCTTAGAGTTTTTACCTATAAATACCCCCTTTCTCACCCTGTAATAGTCATCGAATATTCAGATATTCAATACACAACTCCGAACTACTTCGAGCTATTATCCTATTCGAAGGCTTGAGATAGTTCGCTTCACAAACTCATTGTTTGTTAGTTCTTAATCTTAGAGAACCTGTTAGCGTAATCTTTTACGCCAACAGTTGGCGCCGTCCGTGGGGAACTTAGGGGGTGTTTGGCATGACTCTAGAGCCGAACTCCAGGCTATAGTTGATCAGAGCTAGCCAAACACCCCAGCTCCAAAAAATGTAACTCCATGGAGTTTTTGGAGTTCTAGTTCATTTGTTTGGAGCACCTCAATCGCAGCTCCAGAGCTCCTCAGCCACATGGAGTTCATAGGTAATTACCCGCAATTGCCATTACTACACCCGAACCGTTTTTTTTCTTTCTCCCGGTGCCCCCGACCCTTCACGCGACAGACATCGCCTCGCCAGAAATCGCCCCCGCCGCCGGTCCTCCGCCCCACCGCGCCTCGCCTTGCCCCCGCCGGTCCTCCGTCCCCCCCCGCCGGTCCACGCCTCGCCACCGTCCCCGGTCCTCCGCCCCGTCACGCAGGGCCTCGCCTCGCCTCGCCCCCACCGTCGGTCCTCTGCCCCGCCTCGCCTCGCCCCCGCCGCCGGGCCTCCACCTCCGTCGCGAGTCCTCCGCCCCCACTGCCGGACCACGCCTCGCCCCCGTCGCCGGTCCTCCGCCCCGCCACGCAGGGCCTCGCCTCGCCCCCGCCGTTGGTACTCCGCCCCGCCGCGCCTCGCCTCGCCGCCGGTCCTCCACCCCCGCCGCTGGTCCACGCCTCGCCCCCGCCGCCGGTCCCCCGCCTCTCCCCCGGAGCCCGCCCGAGCTATCAAACCGTAGCCGGAGGTATGGCCAATTTTTTCTTCTCTGTTCATGTTTCTTTTTTCTGTGATGTGAGTTGGTGCTTGAAATAGAAATGCTCCAATTGATGGTTCTGAGCACATTGTTCCCTCTTGTGAATTGAGCACATTTTTCTGTGATGTGATTTGGTGCTAACTGCTAAGTGGCACCGTTGTTCATGTTAGCGAACTTTTGTTGAGTTATATAGATGCCATAAATTGAATGGAACACTGAGAACACTAGGATCCTATGTGGTTTGATGGCCGAACAAGTTGTGAAAGGAAACCGACCAAATACCTTCCTGAATTCAGTTGGTTATGCTGCGATTGAAAGGGGATTCAAAGATCGGATGGGTTTTGAATTGACCAAGAATCAAATTCAAGTAGAACAAGTATGCTATGTCTCGACATGCCTCTGATGAAGACACTTCGGAACCAAGTTTTATGACTATGGACTCATTTCGTGATAGTTTGGCTACATCCGTCGCATTAGCTTGGAATTGATGTAATCATTTTATCAAACTATGAACTTTGTATCTCGGATTGTTTGGTTGAACTTGTATGTCGACTTATTTGGTTGAACTTGTATCTTGGATTATTTGGTTGAAATTGTATGTCGTATTATTTTGTTGTTGCATGCGTCAATGAAGTGTACAAAAACAGGCTCAACAGATAGCTCTGGATCTTAGAGTACCATTCTAGCCAAACACCCTCAACAGACAGCTCCAGCTCCACTCAGAGCCAGCTCTAGCTGGATTTCTGGAGTGGAGCTGCTCTGACTGGAGTTGGAGCCATGCCAAACAGGCCCTTAGTTCTAAAAGCTAGTTCTCCGTCGCTGACTGCACTTCGAAAAGCACTTGTGGAGGGAGCTTCGGAGTCTCAGGATTCCACGCACCCTTCGGTAAGGGGCATCCTAGTGTAGCTCGAACGCCTTTTCTCGCCTTCTCAAATCATTCGAAGTGTTCGGTCTTCGGTCCTTAACTTCATTAGCCATGCCTCCCAAGCGGAGCCTAGCCACCAATTCTCCTCGAAGGTCCCCTCAGACCAACGGCGCAGGACCCTCAGTCATTCGATGGTCCTGGTACTTATCCCGAAGCTATTCGAGTCCCGAAGGAAGCCGATAATGCATCCTTCGACGACGAGTCTCCACTGCATCTGGACTTGCAGAAAGTGCCCTTCGACCCCAGGTTCAAGGCCTCGAAGTTGCAAAAATACTCTGGTGGGTCCGACCCCAAAGAGTTCTCTTGTTCGTATGCCTTGGCAATAGAAGCCAGCGAAGGGGTGCGGAACACAATGGCGAAGTGCTTCCCCCTCGCGCTGGATGGCGTGGCTCTCCGATGGTTCTAGTCTCTAAAGCCAGGATCGATCAAGTCATTGGAGCAGCTAAAGAGGAAGTTTGTGAGTAACTTCCAGGGTATGTTCGTAGCCCTAATGTAAACCGGAAGTTTGTTCCAGGTGAAGCAGCAAGCAGGGGAGACCCTTCAGGAGTATTTTACACGCTTCGCCCACACCAAGTATTAGATTAAAGGCTTGTCTACCTCTTCGGTAGTTGATGCGGCACGCAAAGGGGTGTTGAACCCAGACCTCCTCAGCAAACTTCACCGGAAGCCGGTGTCGTCTGTAGCACAGCTAATGGCATACTTCGAACAGTATGCCAAGGCAGAGGAAGGCTACCTCCGAAGAATTGTGACACCTGCACCAGCCCTTCGAGAAGTGAAGACGGAGCCAGAAGTCTCGCCTCCTCTGCAAGCCCCCCTTGATAATCGCTTCAATGATCATCGATGGGGAAAGAAGCACTTCCGCTCCGAGGTGTTAAATATTGCATCCTCCGCCCCAAAGATGCTTTTCAACTTTCAACAGGCGCAAGCTAACAAGGCTGGTACCTCGAAGCCCCAAGAGAGAATGGCTGGCAGGCGCCAAACCTTCTTCTGTTGTGTGCATGGCGCAAATAGAATCCATGACACGAAAGATTGCAAGTCCGTATTGACCCTTTGGGGCGAGTAGTTAGGATGAAGCTCAGGGCGAGGTACATCAGACCGAGCCCTTCTAGCAGTGCGTTCGGAGCCTCTGCAAGCCGTGGCTCGGGCTAGCAACCCCAAAGCACCGATGCAGCTCCCGGTGGCCAACATTATACCACCACCGAAGCAGGAGGATCCCCAAGATCACGGCAAGCGAGTGGTCTTGCCCATCTCCGGAGGGGGGCCCTCGGTAATATGTCAAAACGACAGCAAAGAGACTATGTCCGCGAAGTAGGGCACATAGGGACCTCGAGTTCAGCGGCAGAAATGCCCGAGTCGTCTCATGTACCTATTTCTTTTACTACCAATAATGGTGTGGGGTGAAATTCCCCCATGCTGACCCCCTTGTTATTTCAGCCGATATAGCGGGAGTTGAAGTCCGAAGGATATTGGTGGACGGTGGAAGCTCCGCAGATATACTCTTCATCCAAGCCTTCGACTAGATGTGCATTCCCAGAAGACACCTACTTCTGGTAGCTCGTTGACTCCAAGGTTTCGCAGGTCCTCCTCTCTATGCCCTCGGACAGATAGGTCTTGAGGTTGCCTTCGGAGAGGGGCCCCTGGCTAGAGTTAAAGAGGTTATTTTCGATGTCGTCGATGCCCCATATGCCTATAATGCAATCTTCGGGAGGGGAATGCTGAACCAGTTCGGAGCTATAGCACATCATAACTATTTGTATCTCAAAATGCCCACGCAAGGTGGAGTCCTCACTATTTCAGGAGACCAAGCTGCAGCCCGAAGAGCGGAGTACGGCCATGGTCCACCTCTGGACCCTCGACAGGTGAATAGTGTGCTAGAGCACATGGAGGAAGCTTCGGGGTCTTTAGACCCCTCGAATGGCCCTTCCCTAAAGCCAAGCCCAGAAGGTGATGTGATCACGAAGATGATCCTAAAATATGGCAAGGAATATCCAATACAATTCAGCAAGGGGCTACCTTCAGAAGTATCTACTTCGCTGGAGGAAGTAGTTAAAGAAAACTTACATATCTTCGCCTGGACTGATGAAGATATTCTCGGAGTTGATCGGAGCATCATCGAACACAGTTTGCTTGTCAACCCGAAGGCTAGGCCAGTACGCCAGGGGCTCCATAAGTTATCAACGGAAAGGACAGACATCGCTAAAGTGGAGGTGGAGAAGTTGCTGAGGGCAGGAATTATCAGGGAAGTAGCTCACACGGAGTGGTTGTCTAACCCTGTTTTTGTCAAGAAAAAGGGCTCCAACAAGTGGCGCATGTGCATCGATTTCACGTCACTGAATAAAGCATGCCCGCAAGACCCCTACCCTATGCCCCAAATAGATCAGCTTGTGGACTCTACGGTTGGCTCCGAATTGTTAAGCCTCCTGGACGCAGACTCCGATTATCATCAGGTCTGGTTAAAGCCCGAAGATGAAGCCAAGATGAGTTTTATAACTCCTTCCAGAGTATTTTGTTATGTTTGAATGCCTTTTGGCTTGCGAAATGCCGGAGCTACCTTCTCACGTCTTATAGCTAAGGCTCTAGGTCACCAGATAGGTCAAAATGTTGAAGCCTATATGGATGACATTGTAATAGTGTTGTAAAGCACCATCATAGCCTAGACTTAACTGAAACATTTGAGAGCCTCCGAGCATGTGGAGTTCGCCTTAACCCTGAAAAATGTATAATCAGGGCGCAAGCAGGAAAACTGTTAGGGTACATAGTTTCGAGTAGAGGAATCAAAGCTAGCCCAACACAGATAAGTGCATTGCAAAGAATGGCTCCACTAGAAAATCTGAAGCAAGTCCAAAAGCTGACAGGATGGTTTGCATCCCTCAGTAGATTCCTAGCCAGATCAGCGGAACGAAGCCTCCTAATTTTTAAATCTCTAAAGGGGTCCGAAAGTTTCAAGTCGACGCCGGAGTGCCAGAAGAGCTTCGATGACATTAAAGATTATCTCGGAAATCTATCAACACTTATTGTGACCCTCCTAGAAGAAACTCTCCTCCTTTATCTTGCAGCAACGGGCTCCGTAGTAAGTGTAGTGCTAGTCAGGGAAGTTGAACTTAAAGGAAAACTGGTGCAGAACCCAGTCTACTTCATCTCAGAAGCTTTGTCCAGAGCAAAGACAAGATACTCCGAGCTCGAAAAATTTCCTTATACTTTGGTAATGGCCTCACGAAAGCTAAGGCGTTACTTTTTAGCACATAATCTCATCGTTCATACCTCATATCCCCTTGGTGATATGCTTCGGAGCAAAGATTCCATGGGTAGGATCAGAAAATGAGTTGTCGAGCTAGCCCCCTTTGGTATTTCCTTCACGGCAATAATAGCTATCAAGTCCCAAGTCATAGCTGATTTCGTGGCCGAGTGGACTCCATCCGCAGTTTGGGCTCCGGAAGAACCCTCCGAAGACCTATGGACAATTTTTCTGATGGAGTCTATCAAGCATCTAGTGCCGGAGTTGGAGTTGTGATAATATCGCCATCAGGGCAGAAGGCTATGTATTCTGTGAGGCTCAACTTTAAGACCACAACAATATCGCAGAGTACGAAGGGATCCTGCTAGGCCTCCAAAAAGCAAAGGCACTTGGAGCAACAAGGATTATAATAAAAACAGATTCCCAAGTCATCACAGGGCATATTGACAAGAGCTTCCAAGCCAGGAATCCGCATCTTGCAAAGTATTTGGAAGAAATTTGCAAGACCGAAGCAATGTTTAAATGATTTTCTATTCAAAGCATCCACCGATCAGATAATCAACTTGCAGATATTCTAGCGAAGGTTGTAGCTGGAGCGTTGGACGTCCCGAAGGGCACTTTCTACGAAGAACTCATCAAACCTACGGTGCATCAACTACCCTCCACAGAAGTCCTTTGCATCCCAGTCACCGATTGGCGGACTCCGATAATGGATGTTTTGCAAAATAGTGCAGTCTTGTCAGAAGGCCCGGATCTTCGAAGGCTCCAAGCAAGGGCTCGAAATTATGAGCTTGTCAATGGAATATTGTACAAAGCCGGAGTTTGTTCTCCCTTACTTCGGTGTATCTCACAACCCGAAGGCCAAGATATACTTCGGGAGATTCACGAAGGCTTATACGGTAGCCATCAAGCCCCCCGTGCTCTAGCAGGAAAGACACTTCGATAGGGGCTCTATTGGCTAACAATTGTAAGAGATGCAGAAGAGTTGGTTCGAACCTACCAAGGGTGCCAGTGGATGGGTAGACGGAGCCACTGTCCACCGACACCTCTTCAAGTTATTGCTCCGGTATGGCCAATGGCGCGATGTGGAATAGATCTCATCGGCCCTTTTCCAATGGCAAAAGGAAGCTTGAAGTTTACAGTGGTAGCAATCGAATATTTTTCTAAATGGGTCGAATCTGAACCCCTAATTGTTATCACTTCAAGAAATGTGCAAAAAAAAATTTCGTAGAATTTCATATGTAGGTTCGGAGTGCCTAGGGAGTTAACTATTGATAACAGCACTCAATTTGAAGTCAAGCCCTTTAAAGAGTTTTGCGAAGGCCTGGGCATCAAGTTATGCTTCGTAGTTGTTCACCACCCGCAATCCAACGGAGCCGTCGAGCGGGCCAATGGAAATATTCTCTCCGGTTTGAATCGAAGGATTGTCGGGTTAGCTAAGGTGCTGTGGACTGAAGAGCTCCCCCAGATTTTATGGTCCATTCGAACCACTCAAGATAGGTCCACGGGCTTTACCCCATTTAGGCTGCTATTCAAAGATGAGGCCATGACTCCTACGGAGCTTAAAGGTAGATCCCTCCACGTAACGGAGCCTAGGAATGATGATGAAAGAAACACTTCGGTGGACTTGTCAAACGACACAAGGCTTCGAGTTGTTGCCAATCTAACGAAGTACCAGGACCAAACGAAGGCATGGTTTGACCCGAAGATAAAAGTGAATGAGCATAGACCAGGTTATTTGGTGCTGCAAAGTGTAATTGCTCTGGGGAAGCTAGGAAACAAATGGGAAGGACCATATATTATCCTATGCTCAGGGCGCCCCGGGTCGTTTAAGCTAGCTAATTTAGAAGGGAAGAGTTGAAGCATGCATGGCATGCGGAGCACCTTAAACATTATTATGCTTAGGGGCTCCTTGTAATCAATTGTAAAAGTACCTTTCTAAGATAAATAAACATGGAGGTTTGAATTATACTTACTCTTCAAATATTCCTTACTCCTGGTGGACGCATCAGGGGAACGGAGATGCTTGCGGAGGTAAGCATCTTTCAAGGAACCCAGCAAACAGCCTTCGAACCATTGGTTCAAGGATTCCGTAAAAGAGCCGAGGGTGGCCAGCCTATGGATTCCAGGCTCCGGCTTGTTAGGATCCGTAGAAGAGTCTAAGGACTTTAAAAGAATAGATTTCCGGCCTCCGGGTTTGAAGCATCTGTTAAAGAGTCGTAGGCGACCAAGCAATAAGGTTTCAAGGCTCCGGCCCAATGAAACACTTTTTAAATTCCTAAGTGACTGGTATCAGAGCTTGCAAGTATAAACTTAGTTCTGAAACTTGTAAACATCATAATAGGAACATACAGTTCGAAGAACTCTACGAAAGAGTAAAATATGATTACAAAGTGTTATGCAAAGCATCAGGTTGTTATATCAATCATTGTGTCCGATGGACCCTATCGCAACGCGTACGGTCCCCCACCCACAAGGAGGGGCAGGAGAGTAAGGAACAATCAAGTGATACTTCTGAAACATGTTATATTAATCAAGTAATCATATTACATTAAGAGAAATTTTGGTCTAAGCCTAAATAAAAGTGGAGACCCCTCCGACCTCTAGAACTACTTCTAGGACCGCTTCGATCTTCGGAACCCCGAGTTCTTAAGACTTTTCTCTTAGTTTGAGCGCCTTTCTTCTTCGAAGCTCACAACTTTTTCTACTCTTCTTGAAGTTCAACCTAGGACAAAAGTCTTTCGGAGCTAGCCTCTGTTGGATCTATGACTTGGTATTCTGAGTCAGACCAGTTTATATATTCTTAGGACGAAGATACTACTTCCTTATCCTCTTCTTTAACATAAGCTAAGACTTCGCGTTGAACTTCAGGTGCTATTTCCCCTTGCTCCCCTCGAGGAACAGAGAAATGTGAGCGTCGGTAAGGCCTTAAGCTCCCGAGGATAACCCACTACTAGCAAATCCCTTTGTTAGACTCCAATACTTCGAAGTCAGGTTCCGAAGTGCATAACAAAACCTAAAAATAAACATCCAAACAAAGACTCCCCGTTTATAAATTTTTCATTCATTAAGATAAAGGGCTTTACAAGATTTCTTGTACATGCTTAAACTCCCTATGAAGCTAAACCTACGGGTCGGTTGGCGGAGCAGGCGGAGTCAGAGTCGGCGGAGTCGGAGCTGGAGGCTTCATCTGAGCTTGCTTCTGTCGGTGAGCCTCATCAATCCAGGTCTTGCCTCAGCTTTATGATCTGTTTTCTAGGTCGCTCGGAAGGCTTCCTAGGCAGAAGCCACATCCAAGGAAGGACGCAACAAGTCTTCATCAGTGAAGCCTGCAAGCATCGAACCCCCCACTGGAGCAATAGAAATCCCGAGGGTTTCGAGATGTCGAAGGACTCCGATTCTGGCTACCTGCCCGGAGATCTCTCCGTAGATAATCCCAAAGCCCTTCATCATCTTCGTTGCCACCTAGATCATCTTTAGCATTCGCTCGAGGTGCTCGCTCGCCGTAGTTGAAGACGAAGGGCACATCATACCAAAGTATTCTGGGGTACCCCGAAGGGTATCCATAGTCTGATCAACAACGGTGACATTCTTTGTCTCAGCCTTTGTTAGCTCCGAAGCAAAATCGGAAACCTCAGCTATCCTTGATAGCAGAGTACTCTTCTGAGCCAGTGGTTGTTTGAGTGAGTCTTGGAGCTCTACAAGCTGTGCGCTGGAGTTCGCCTCTTCTCACCGAAGCCTTTCAACCTCGACCCTAAGCACCACACGCTAGGCTTCAATTTCTTGGACTGAAGCCTTGAGGGTAGCACTGCCCTGTTGCTCGACCCGAAGTGCTTCATTCATAATGGCTCTGGCCCTCCGCTCCTCGAGGAGCTCCTCCTCCAGTTGCAAGGTTTTGTCTTCGGAGCTCTTGAGAACAGTCTCGAGGGTGGTAACCTTCCTCTTGAGCCGATTAGTTTCGAGCTCGTTGGAAGTCATTATCGCTCTAGCGAGGATGAATTGCTGCAAAAAAGCAGAGTGAGTACAAAGTAATTTCATTAATTAAATACATTCGTTGTATGTTGCATACCTGAAGGGAAGCCCTTTCGAGGGCCAAATCGAGCTCTGGTGCCATGGCTTCACTCAAGATGGAAACCAGTTTGGAGTTCCCAACCTCTTGGCACTTATCTGCCAAGGGTTCTAGGAGCGCTCGGAGCCCTGTCCGCTGCTCCAAGAACGGAGTCAGCAGAGGAAGCCAGGACAGGGCCCGTCGGTCATCCACAGCGGGGTCTCCCTCTGAACTGCTCGTAGAATGGTCGTTGGAGGAACGTGTTGTCATCAAAGAGGGAAGAGGGCCAAAGCCTGTCATGCTCTTGCCCCTCCCTGGTACAAAAACCAGAGCCGCTGCTTCGGCCGGAGTGGATCCTCCTTTGATCGTCGCTACCTTGGGTGGAGTCACTCTGCCCGAGACAGCTTCAGTCGTCGGAGCCACTACCCCGACCGGAACCTCAACTCTGAGTGAAGCCAAAGCTCCACTAGTGGCTGGAGCCATGCCACTCCTTGAAGCATCTACAAAGCCAAGGTATTCGTTAAATACTTATTGCGCAATAAAGTCTTTTCAGGAAACTCGAAGGTAATGTTCCAAGATTTACTTCCATCCACGCTTTGAGGGAGAATTTTGGGGTCCCCCGGAAATTCGTACATCCGAAGATATTCTTCGAGGTCATCCCCCAAAGTTTGCTCCGGAGCAGCTGCAATCGATGCTCTAACCTCTGTAACTACCACTCCGACCATTGGCAAGTTAGGATTTTCTAACTCTGGTTCCAAATCACCCGTGCCGGGTTCGGAGGGGGCTGTTGCGTCAACTTCCACAACCTCCCGGAGAGAGTCTCTAGCTGCGGCTTTGGACTCACCCTCGTCATCTTGCAACATATAGTCTTCGAGGGATTTCCCCATCTGGGCGTTCGAGTCCTTTTCTTCTGTTTCCTCCGAAGAGGAGCTTCGAATGTCCATGGAGGAAGGTGAAGATACCGGAGATGCCGGAGGAGGAGGCTTCGCTGTCTTCTTCCCCTTCTTGATGGGAGTCTTAGCGACCCTTTTGGAGGACTCGACAGTAGTTTTCCTTTTCCGGGGGCCACTCCCATCGAGTCGAAGTCCAGTAGGGGAGGAGGATCCATTCCAAGAGTGCTCCACACCCTGTTGAATCTTTGCCAGCTTCCCACCAATTCTACCCTTCGCTGCTTCTCTGCCAATGTAGGGGCTCCGAGCACCCATTCTGTGGCGCTGGCAATCTGCTCCAGAGCTAGCGCCAAAGGAGCCACTAAAAAAGGTAGCATTCTATTATGTTATCTATTTTCTAATCAATTTTAATGCAGAAGTGCGAAGGCTTACCCAAGCTTCAAAGCTCTCCTTCTGAAGCATTTTGAAATGCTATCGGCCACTCCACTCCAAGAGGAGGGATTCGGAGGGTGATGAATTCCTCCGCAAGGTCTCGCATGCTCATGCGGCTGACCACCGAAGAAAGCAACCCCAGCCATGTTGAAAGCAGGCTAGGGTCTAGAGTGGTTTTGGCTTCATTCCGGTACCAGATTTCTTGTAGGGGCCCCGCGAGGCTGGAACCTTCTCTGACTTCAGCGTAGAACCATCAGAGTATCTAGTTGGTGTACCACCGATCATTGATGGCCTTCACCGGGAAGTGCTATGAGTACTCCTTCCAAAGTTGGAAGTTCACACATCCGAAGGCTACCAGTACCTTGGTGTCTCCTGGTCTGTCTTGCGGCTTCGGCTGGCAGGAGGACTCATGGGTGGCTGCAAAGACTTCTGATCTCCCTTCGCACCCCTTCTCCCGAAGAGACCATTCGAAGATGGACAATCTTGCGATGGCATTTAGTGACAATTGAGGTAAAGTGATATGAAACATGTCTAATACATCAGATAGGAAATTGATTGCAGGCAGCCCTAGCCTAGCTTCGAATACAGCCTCGAAGACCACTACTTCTCTGCTCTGAGGTGCTGGGGTCGCTTCCGTCCTGGGAACCCGAGTTCTCATCCCCTGGCCCAACTTCCCATTCACCGTTTCCTCGATGGAGTCCACCGTACTCACCGAATGACCGAGGAGGAAGCTTTGTCTCAATGGCTTCTTGGACGGAGGGCGGAGTTCCCGTGGGTTCTTTGGCCAAGAACCCCTCGGGGCTCCCGCTATTGCCGCTGCTGCTGACACCGCCCAATCTTGCCTCTGCGCCAAGTTTCCTATCGCAGCCGGCACCATCGCACTAGTTCTCGCCATCAGTTGATTGCTCAGGAGATTGGAGAAAGCTTGAAGGTTGAAGAAAGAGGGTTTAGAACCAAAGCTCTGTAAAAAATTCTACTGAGGTTCGAGTCCCCTTTTTATAACCCTTCCACCTCCGGTTACTGTGGTTCGGGTATGCATTCAGATTGTTGGTTCGACTTCTATCGCTGACGGGTGGGCCAGAGAGTAAACAAGGTGTGAACCCGTGGTTAAAATTTTGTCCGTTACTTTTTTCTAGAAGCCTAACGACTACTTGAAGGGTAACGACTCAAAATTAACGGCTCTCTACGATGCTTCGCCTCCGCAACGGTTCATTTCCTTACAAAGCATTCACACGGGAGTCCAAGTTCAAAGCTTCCATCAGACGTACCTCCGATGCCGAAGACACTTCGAATGGTTACAATACCTTCAATTTTTTCTAAGTCCGTGAGCATGAAAGTATTTCTTGCATATACTGCTCTCCTGCTATATAGGTTAAATTGGAGAAGCGTATTCGAGGGGCTACTGTTGGGGGGAAATACTTCATCCCCAGGACCTTTAAGATCAAGAGACAAAGACAACTCATGCCGTTCTAAGACAGAAGCTTTTCCCCAAGTTGATGAAGTTTCCAAGCCGAAGGATCCTCCGAACCCCAGTTCGAAGATACCCTCCGAAGGCTCTGTCTCTACAGTGGGAAACAACAAGACTGACGGGACGTCTGCCTTATCTATCCTCTTCGGACATATTTTATTATTTTAGTCCTATTCGGGATACCGAATAGTTTCCACTATGTCGGTTGTAATTGAGGGGTAAAAAGGTCTTTTCCTTAGAGTTTTTACCTATAAATACCCCCTTTCTCACCCTGTAATAGGCATCGAATATTCAGATATTCAATACACAACTCCAAACTACTTCGAGCTATTATCCTATTTAGAGGTTGAGATAGTTCGCTTCACAAACTCTTTGTTTGTTAGCTCTTAATCTTAGAGAACCTGTTAGTGTAATCTTTTACGCTAACACTACCAGTGAGAGAATACATAATGATGCTAAAGAGTGTGCTGAATTTATTTTGAAACTGCATGAAACAACTAAGGGAAACATAGAGAAGATGACTGAAAAACATAGGATTGCTGGTAGTAAAGGTAGAAAGGAAGTTAAGATTGAATCGGGCGATTTAGTTTGGTTGCACTTGAGGAAGGATAGATTTACAGATTTAAGAAAGTCTAAGTTGATGCCTAGAGCTGATGGTCCTTTCACAATACTAGAGAAGATTAATGATAATGCATATAAACTTGAGTTGCCTCCCGAGTTCGGGGTCAGTCCTACCTTTAACATTTCAGATTTAAAGCCTTACTTGGCAGAAGAGGATACGTTAGAGTTGTGGACGACTCTAATTAAAGAGGGGGAGGATGATGAGGACATTACTCTTCCGCTGGACATTCAAGGTCCGATCACTAGAGCTCGTGCACGACACTTGAATTTAGAGGTGAACCCGTTCTTAAGCATTTCAAATTATGATTTTGAGAATAGATTGCTACCTAATTATTATATTGTGATTAGGAACCAAGGAGAGGACTAGGAGATTCATGAAGAAGGACTTGGAGGAGTGGAGGTACAGCAAGGGAGTGCAAGCCAAGTTGGAGATCCGATCCAAGTCGACTTCGAGTCAGTTTCGGGCTCCAGGACCACCTGACAGTATAATGGACGCCCAGCCTGCATACGACCTCCGATATAGATGTTCCACATATGGCTGGAAAGATGAGAAGATAACCTTTCCAATGGGACAAACCTCACATCCAGATAAAATCGGAGTCATCGGCAATTGTCAAAACAGTACTGATTTCCAGAACCATTTCGGTGCCGCGTCACCAGTTTGGGCCTTTGGCCCATGTACCGAGTTGGAGTCCCTTAAGGATGTGTTTTAGGGTTAAACCACATTCCTTAGCCTATATAAACAGCAGCAGCCATTGTCTCTTGCGGGTTTTGCTTAGAACCCCAACTTGTGAGTTTAATCATACATCTGCAATTTGGTTGCATTCTTCTTGGTTCTTACTTGTGTTCTTCGATTCGTAGGCAAGGAATAGTCTTCTTGGTGAGGTCGACCGAGCACCGTTCGGTCGATAACCAGAGGAGATGTTGTGCTATGATTGCGGGCTCAAGACGTGTCGTCCAGAAGTCGGATCGATTTGTGTAGCGAATCCACCAAATCGAAAGTTATCAGAACCTTTCAGAAGATTGGGAACCCTAGTTTACATCAATTAGTCTTTGATTATCTTTTGCATTTCATGCCTTGCCATGTCTAGTATGCTAGTCTAAGTGGTGATGCTTTTATTTTCTAAAATATGAAAATGCTTGCTCATGCTTTTGGTTAGATAGTATTCATCTGAGTGTTTCATTTAGTACTTTTAGACAATGTTCAAGGCAAATACCTGTTTGTACTGTAATTGGAATTGCTCATGTTTCAGAAGTTTGCATCTATACTCTACCCTCACACCCCTCTTTGCATCTTTTTATCATCTTGATGTTTGCATTGCCAAAGGGGGAGAAATGGTTTACATGATGCTTTTGTATGACTGCATTATTAAGAGGTTGTAATGGCTTTCATGATGCATTGATGCTTTTGCCAAAGATAAGGAGAATGCTTTGCATGAGTTTTTGCCCAAGGGGGAGATCTTTTACCAAGTGACATGTTTTGGCTCTTTTCTGAGTTTTTATGGTCACTTATGTGCTTAACCTGAAACTTTCATCATGTTTTTGTTTGGGGTTGTCAATGCACTCATCAAGGGGGAGATTGTGAAACTAAGTGAGGTCGCACTGTGGTTTTAGTCTGTATGATGAGTAATTGACAAGGTTGAGTAATCTGGAGTGATGAGTGAGTGATGGTTTGATTGCATCGATGGAATCAATGTGTGGTTATGAAGAGTGGATGCCGAGGGGATCGGTGTGCGTTGCATCTCTTGTTTTGGATTGTCTCATGTGTGCAGGGTGGAGATGCTAACCAACTGTCAATGGTGGGTGATCAAGTGTCAAGCGGGGAGCTCGATGCTAAAGGATCAAGGATGCCGGGTGAAGTTGGAGATGATCTCAGGAGTGCACGAGGAGATAGAGCAAGACATAGACGGACAGATGGTCGATACAGCGTGATAGTCAAGGAAGCGAAAGGGAGGCAGTGCAAGTGATGAGGCGGCTTGAGGGGATCTAGAGTGGGAGAGACTTGCTGGTGGTCAAGTTCGCGGATTGGCATCACATGTCGGCGATCGAGGAGGCTTTGTAGGTTTTTTGTGAAAACCGTTGTATCAGAAAATGTTTTTAATTCTAGTAATTAGGTGTTTATTTTTTCTATTTATTCATCTAGATTAAGTGTAATCTTTTAGTATTTTTCAGAATTCTTAATTCTGAAAAAATATTAAAAGAATATCGTCAATGATGTAATAAATTAGGAGTTTGCATTAATGGATTTTTCAGAATTTGTAATTCTAAAAATTCATTATGGCAATTAGGTAAATACCTAGAAATTTTACCCTAATGGCATTTTGGATATTTCTTTAATGGGCTTGTCTATATAAAGGACCCAAAGACCTAAGGTTTAGGTGACTTTTTGGCTGTCATTTTTGGGGCTACCAACCACAAACCATTTAGAATTTTTGCTCAGCCATTTTCTGCATGTTCTTCCTACAGATTGCACTGTTCATCGTTCATTGTCGGATCATGCATAGGAATTAGCGCAACTCTCCTGGTAAGATTTCTAGCGCTAGTAACAGAGGAACTTTTTCATGGATTCACTTTTTGAGACGATTTTTGAGCTATTTTGATGCGGTTTTTGGGTATGAGTTCTTCATAACTTTTGTTGTACAACTTTTCAGGGTTCCATTTTTGAAGTTTTCAATAGTTTTCGACCACTGCTGCATATACTTTTATGTCCAACAAAGTCCCTAAAAAGTTGTGGAAACTTCTGATTTCTGCTGTGTTGAGTTTTGTTTTCAGTCTGGATTCAATATTTGAGGCGATTTTTGATATGTTTTAGTACTGTATTTTGACCTTAGTTATAAATCACTTTCGTTGTCCAAGTTTCAAGGGTTCCATGTTTGAAATTTGCAAAAGTTGTTGACCACTGCTACATATATTTTTTTGTCCAACAAAGTGCCTAAAAAGTTCTAAAAACTTCTGATTTCCTCCAAGTTGTGTTCTATTTTCAGTCTGGATTCAATCTTTGAGCCGATTTTTGATCTGTTTTGGTTCTGTTTTTGGACCTGAGTTCTACATAACTCTTGTTGTCCAAGTTACAAGGGTTCTATGTTTGAAGTTTGTAAAAGATTCTGAACAACTCTACATATAGCTTATGGCTCATCTATATGCTATAAAAATTCTGGAAGTTGGTCATTTGCTGAAAATCTTGAAGGCTGAAAGTTTAATCTAGAAACATTTTTCTCCCTTCTTTTTCTTTTCCAGCTTGCCGATCATGTGCTGTCGTATGTAGTGATGCTTTTCGCCATTAAGAACTGCATGTACGCCGAGCACATGTTCCACCAAGCCCATTCTGAATTTTTTATGTGAGTCTTTTGTATTGATTACTCTCCAGAGAAGTTGTTTATGTTGTGTTCTTCCTGTTTTCCATCTATCTAGCACTGTGCTCAATATTTTTAGAATTGTATTAATCACTCTAAACAATTTGGATTATTTCCTGATGTAATTTTGTTTCTGAATCAAATCTAGCAAGCAATTGTTTCAGTCGTGTTCAGAGCTATTTTCAAATTGCAGTCTTTGTGTGTGCTAATTCAGTGCTGGTGATCTCTCAATCTATCATTTGACATAATATCAGATAGGAGGGTGATAGCATATGTTTTTATCGGAGTCTTTACTACATCTACTTCCACATGTTCATTTAGAGGTGTGTTGGGTGATTTGAAAAGGCTATCATATTCGCAAGAATTTGTTGAGGCGCCTATTCACCCCCCTCTAGTCGCCATTCCGATCCCACACTCTCCTTGGTATCGAGGAAACGAATGGGTTTCTCCGCATAGGTTAGATCTTCCTAAATCTTCAACTGTTTGTGGTCGGCTTGCTCATCAGGTACACAGAGACACCTCTTGAGTTGAGAGACCTGGAACATGCTGTGCACACCGGCTAAGGATGGTAGCAATTCCAATTCATACGCGACTTCTCCTTAGCGGCGGACAATTCGAAATGGTCCAGCAAATCAAGGAGAAAATTTTCCTCTCATGTTAAATCTTTGTGTTCCACGAAGAGGTGTGACATGAAGATAAACATGATCTCCTTCTTCAAATTCTAAAGCTCGGTGACGATTATCAGCGTAACTTTTCTGATAAGACTAAGCTACCTTTAACCTATCCTGAATCACCTTAACTTTTTCTTTAGCCTTTCAAAGTATATCCGTTCCAAAAACTCAGCTTTCTCCTGTCTAATCCCAAAGTAGAGGGGTTTTGCACTTGCAACCATACAAGGCTTCAAACAGCAACATTTGTAAACTATCTTGATAACTGTTGTTATAAGAAAACTCGGCGTAAAGCAAAAAATTATCCTAAGTATTTTCAAAATCTAGAGTACAGGCTCTAATCATGTCTTCAAGAATCTGGTTTATTGTTTCTATGTGACCATTTGTGTGAGGATGATAGGCAGTACTGAAATTCAATCGGGTACCAAGTTCTTCTTACATATTCTTCCAAAAACTTGAGGTAAATCGACTTCCTCTATCGGAAATAATCTTCTTTGGAACTCCATGCAAACATACTATCCTGGTCATATAAAATTCTGCTAACTTAGGTCCACTTTATGTTGTCTTCACAGCTATGAAGTGAGCTACTTTTGTTAGACGATCGATTACTACCCATATTGAGTTATAACCGGCTTGAGTTCTGGGTAAGCTTGTGATGAAATCCATTCCGACTTCTTCCGACTTCCATTTAGGAATCTTAAGGGGTTGCAACAATCCAGCTGGTCTTTGGTGTTTTGCTTTAACTCGCTAGCAAGTATCACACAAAGACACATACTCGGCTATTTCTCTTTTCATACTTACACACCAATATTTATCCTTTAAGTCTTAATACATCTTAGTGCTTCCATGGTGGATTGAATACAGTGTCTCATGAGCTTCCTTGAGAATGAGACTCTTTATTTTCGGCTTATCTAGTACACACAAATGGTATCCGAACCAAACGGTTCCCATTTCATCTTCTAAAAATCCTAGGGCTATTCCCCTTTGCATATTCTTCTTGATTTTAGCTATATCTGGATCTTCATTTTGTGCTTCCCGAATCTGGTCCGTTAACATTGGCCTTGCCTCGAGCGTGACGAGGTAAGATGAAGATGCAAATCATAAATTCAATCTCTCCAATTCTTGGCATAACATAGGTGCTTCTGGTTGCAACACAATGGCATTGCAATACCCCTTTACGACTGTTGACACGAAAAAGTGCCCCCGCACTTGGGTCAGTTCGACGATCCAAAAGTGTGCGGATACTTAGGGACAAGCCTAAGCGTGACACAGCACTGACGTCGCATTCCGACTTCTCTTAGCCGTGGTAAGGGTCGTGGAGTCGCCAGGCAATCAGATCACACAAAATAATCCAATTAGCCGAGAGAAATATATTAAACAGAATAAATCAGCAAATCGGTCGGACCCTGTCTACTTCAAAGTATGGTGCGAAGTGGTCACCGAAGTGTACCTTCGGCGTCTAGTGCGAAGTATCCCACCGAAGGGTAGCTTCGGCGTTCGGACTGATCTGGCCGAAGATGAACTCCGAACGGATCTAGACGCGATAATCACCTCCGAACAGTGGGGTTTGGCGTGAAGACTCTGACACAGTAAGATACAGAATAAAGACTCAAACGCAACACGCGAGCGTGACTTCGTTCAGAGTGGAGTACGAGCGTGGCGAAGCCTGTCATGACGAAGTGCGCTGGCAAAGCGTGCGGTCGAAGCAATCCATCTCGCCGAAGGGTGTTCTAGCAACCTCCGAAACCGATCTCTCAGCTCCGGACACCTCTAACGAAGTAACTCCGAACATAGGTAACCTACAACATATAAGATTCGAAGTACTAATTTGGCCTGAGGACCGAATTCTGCTAAGTGTTGCACTAGTGGTGAAGATAGCAATCTATTACGCAGATTAGCGGATACTTCACAGGCGAAGTAACAAGGCGATAGCAATCTATTACGTAGATTAACGGATACTTCACAAGCGAAGCAACAAGGATTACCACTGTTCTGAAGTGGCCGTCGGAGGGCTTCCAAGCAAACCCACGAAGAGGTACAGAAAAGTAAAGATAAAGTAAATGCGATCAAAGCTAGGGCTTTGTGTTTGATTTGTGTTGGGGGGCCTCTAAACTAGCTTCGCCTCTATATTTATAGGGGCTAGACCTCTGATCTAATCTGCTGTAATTCAGCCCAATAGATAAAGACCTAGCTGGAATCGTGTCCAACTCTACCTCTGCCGAAGTGGGCCTTCTGCTAGGCCCGTCGAAGCCTACTCCTCGGGCCAAAGCTTCAGCGGTGTGGGCCTCCGAAGGCTTCCTGGCCGAAGGCTGTGGGCTGGCTGGAAGGCTCCGGAGCCCATAACCCAATGGTCCTTCGGCCCTATAGGGCTTCGACCTAACCAGGGACATGTGTATTTTCGACCAAAATTGATATTTTGGCAATCTTAACCATTAATGCCATTTTTTGCTATCAACAACGATGTAAGGGGTCGACGACTACATTTGCTTTACCCCGATGGTAATGGATTCCCATATCATAGTCCTTGATCAATTCCAACCATCTTCTTTGATCAATGCTCAGATTAGGCTAAGTGAATATATACTTCAAACTATTATGGTCTGTAAATACTTCACATATGTTACCGACTAGGTAATTCCTCTAAATCTTCAAAACATGAACTATTGCTGCTAATTCCAGATCATGACTAGGATAATTTAACTCATGTCATCTTAGATGACGAGAGGCATAGGATACCACCTTTCTATATTGCATTAGAACACATCCTAGTCTTTGGTGGGATGCATCACAGTAAACATGAAAATCCCTATGGATATCTATCAAAGTTAACACTAGTGCTGATACTAGCTTCTTCTTCAAAACATGAAAATTTCTTCACACTCTAGTGTCCACTTGAATTTCTCTTCCTTATGAAGTAAATTTGTTAAGGGTCTGGCAATCTTGGAGAAATTCTCTATGAATCAACGGTAGTAACCTGCCAATTCAAGAAAACTACTGTTGGCATAAAAGATTACGCTAACACGTTTAAAGAACTAAAGTGTTTAACGAACGTAGTGTTTGTTTAAGGAAACTATTCCAAGCCTCCGAGATGGATAATAGCTTGAGATAGTTCGAAATGTATATTGAATATCTAAGTATTCGATGCCCTTTACAAAGTGAAGAGGGGTATTTATAGGCCGAATACATAGGGAAAAGATTTCTTTACCCTCTAATTACAACCGACTAAGAAGATATTGTTTAATATTCTTCATAGGGGTAAAAGAGTAAAAGACTAGTCTAATCAGTGATAAGATAAATCTTCTATCCTCGCAGGCAACACCCCTTCGGGTGAAGAGGCTTCGGGAGGCTCCGTCACGCAGAAGCCCTGACGGAGGTCTCCACTGTAGAGAGCTCTGAATACTGTGAAGTCTTGACGTTGTATGTATCTTCGGAGGTAAAGCTTCCGACATGGAAGTTTCTTTGACCTCTAGAGGATGAAATATTTTCCCCCAACAGTAGCCCCTTGAATACTTCTCTCTGAATTGCCTATGCAATGAAGAGGGCAGTATACGCAAGAAATAATTTCATGCTGAGAATTTAGAAAGGAACATGAAAAACTTTACCATCCTTAGAAACATTTGGAAGTAGAGGGTCTTCGGACCAAATTCTGTGCGGAGATGATTACGAAGATGGCTTCAGAGATAGATCTCTTGCGGAGCTAATATAGTCGTTAGTCTTCAGAGCCGTTAGACTCCAAAGCCATTAGACTTAGAAATAGAGTCGTTACTCTCTGAGGAAGCTAACAGTCATTCCATCTCCGTCAGTTGTAACTTCTCACGAAGCGTTTCTGCAAGTTATAACGACATCGAAGACGTAACAGGGCAACCAAACGGCGCGCTGTAACGTATAGTGCAAGGAATCCCCACGCTATAAATAGGAAAGTAAAAGTTAATTTTGGATACTTTACCGACTGTTTTCACACATCACCTTTCTTCTTCCTGAGCTCATATTATCAAACATTTTTTCTCCGATGGCGAAGACTAGGCACAAAGTCCCTATTCCTGCTTCGACCTTAGCTTGGCAACAGGTGATGGCGGCGGCTACATCGGTAGGGCCTTTTGATAATCCTTTGCCCCACATGTGCTTCCGTCCTCCGTTCGGCGTCGACCAAGTATACAGACCAATCGTATAGCTTGGGAGCGTCGTCATGCTCGAAGAAGTCCATTGCTGCGGCAATCGCTAGGAATATGGGAAGGAGGTGATCCTGTCACCACGCGCCGGAGATGTGGTGGTATTTGAGGCTTTCTTCAAGGCTGGATTGGGGTTTCCAGCTGTGGATTTCTTGGCAGAGGTATTGTGATTGTTTCACGTCACTCTGCCTCAGCTTTCCCCCAATGAAATTGCTTGTCTGGCTGTCTTCCAATGGGCTATGCGGACTGAAGGTTGTGCCGGGAGGGCGGAGATCTTCGCAGCTCTCCATAAAGCTTCGTGCCAACCGAAGACCTTTACCAGACTCAGAGCGGAGAAGATGGTGATTGCCTTCAGGAGAATCAACTTCCAACTTCGTGATGAGTTCCTAGATCGGTTCCCAGCGAAGGCCATCTACGACAGATGGTACTCTTATTGGATTCTTCGCTGGTTCTATGCTGAGGTAGGGACAGATTGTGCCTTGGCGGGGCCTTTGGAAGATATATTTTACTGGAGGGAGGTGGAGGTCCATCTGGATCCAAGTCAACTTCAAGTCCACCTTGGACTGCTTCACTCCATGAGCTATCGCATGAGCATGCCCAATTTGGCGGAGTAGTTCATTGGGCTTCAGATCCCTCCTTTTATGGCTACCTGGTCGATCAACTTCAAAGCAAACCCGGAGGGGGGACTTCGAGAAATACCTTCAAGCTCCGCAGGTAAAATCTTCGCATATCCTGCATCAAGGTGTTTCACACACAATATTTATTTTATTAAAATGACTTAATCAAATGATATCTTATCTTTCAGCTTCGCGCGTGACTCTAACTCCGGAACAAATTGTCCGTGCTGTGGAGAAGGTCCTCGAAGCCCCTACACCCGCTGAAAAGGAGCGGAGGGTGATGTTGGTTGGGACATGGGAGCGGTTCAAGTGAGTATGGAGCGTGCTCGGAGTTGAACCCCCAACCCTTCCAGACTGGTCCACCCTAGACTAGGCTCCAAAGAAAAGGAAGGCTAAGGTGGGGTCTTTAGCACTGGTGAAGATGCCTACAAAGAAAGTGGTCCGGAAGCCGAAGGCCCTTACTCCTTCGAAGTCTCATGTCTCGTCGCCGGAGCAATCCGAAGAGGAAGACAATGTAGACATGCAGATGGTGGAGGAGTTTGAGGCTCTTCTTGCTAAGGATGAAGGGTCTTAGATGGGAGCCGAGGCCTCCGCTCGAGACTATAAACGTCCTATCTAGCTAGGAGGGTGCTCCTGCTATGGAGGAAGGCGGAGTCGAGACTGAATAAGCCCATGTCTTGGCTCTGGACAAAATGATAGCTGCTGTGGTCAAAGAAATCTCTGCATCCATTCCTTCAGTTCGAACTCCAGAGTCCAAAGAGGACTTCAGTTAGATGTTTGAGCCTCCGAGCAGTCCGGTGCTCATCTGGCAACAAGATGCCAGAGGTAGGCCTTAGCTGAACATATCTCTTTTTTCTTTACCTGCACCATTTAAATAATATCATATACCTTTAGTTTTCTAGGATCAGCTCCGGTGGAGGTGGCTTCTACTGCGGAAGTGGTTCCTGAGCCTACGGTAGCTTCGGTGCCATCATCGGCTTCAGCACAGGAGGTGGCTCCAGTATTGGAGGTAGCTCCGAAGGAGGCGATAGGCCCTGGAAAGGGTAAAGGAAAAAGTTAGCCCATGCCTGCTCCCGCTCTAGGGTGGACTCCGTCGGAGTGTACATATGGAGGCCAATCAACAGAAGCCTCCGAGGATGCTTCATTGCGCTCCGGTCCTTCTCCTAGCGACGATGATCGGAGTGCCTTGTCAAGGCTCCCTCTCCTGGCCCCTTTCCTTGAATGGAGGACAGGGCTTCGGACTTTGCTAGAGCCTCTAGCTCGAGCTAGATGCGAAGTTGAGGAGACTGACTTAGTCTCCACCCTTGGAGAGGCCGAAGGGTCGGAGCTTAATGCTGCTCTTGAACGAGCGGCTTACCAGGTACGAAGCAACTGCAAAAATTAGTTTAATCTAAATATGTACATAATTTACTTACATTTCTCTTCTTTTCCTTTGCAGCACGTCGTTCTAGCTCGAGCAACTGTTGTGTCCAATGAGCGAGAATGCAACCAACTCAAGGAGAAGGTGATGGCTCTTGAAGGGAGTCTTACTGACTTCGAAAGCCGAGCTTCAAGCTTGGAAGAGATAGCTCTGGCAGAGCGTAGCGCTAAAGCCAGGCTGGAAGCTGCAAAGGAGGAGCTCGAGGCTGAACAGGTAGTGCTTTGGGCCGAAGTTGAAAAGCTTCGAGGGGAGTAGGCAGCTTCAGGAGCTGAACTTGTCATGCTCCGAGAAGAGCAGCAAAGTTTGGCTGAAGAGGCAAGGAAGTTGCTCGGACAGAAAAATGTCATGACAGAAACGGCCAAGCTCTCCTCTTTAATCTGCGAAATGACTGCCTCAAGCAAGGCATTGGCCGTGGAGAAAATAAAGTGTGAGAGCATAGCCTGTGAAACCATGGACATCCTATTGGGTGTTTTGGAATATTTCGGTAGTTCTTGCGCTTCCTCATTGTCAGCCAACAACTCCCTGCTGCGGAAAATGAAGATTATCCAAGCAGCAGCGATGACAACGAAGACTTTGGGTACTCTGTACGGAGAGATCTCCGGCCAAGTAGCCACTCTCGGAGTGCTTGGCTACTACGAGGACATCGGACTATATGTTTCGCTGGAGCCCGGAGCAGCCCCGCTAGCTTTGGCGGTGACCGTCTGTTGACCCCTTCGCCTAATGTGGTCACAGCTTGGGAGGCTTTTCAACCATCTTGGAGAGCTGAAGGCCGGTCAACCGTGAAGGCGTGGATCGATGAAGGCCTCTGTCAAAAGCAAACGCGGACACAGCCTTCGAGCAGCAAGCCTCCTTCGGACCCGAAGGTTTAGTTCTCCTTAGGGCTCCACTTATGTAAAAACTTATGTTCTTGTCTTCTTTTGAATGAAAAAGACTTATTTGGAAATGTTTTTAGGCTTTCTGATATTTTTGGATGAACTTGAAGTATTAGAGGTTAAGGCCTCACAGGCATCCCCGATTTTCAATTCCTCGAGGGAGCCATGGAGAGGTTATACCCAAAATATGTAAAGAAGTATTAGCCTACATTAAGGAGGAGAAGGGGGAAGAAGTTGTTAATATAGCATCTTCATCTTCGGAGGACATTGATTGGTCCGAAGAAGAGTGGTCTGGTGAGTAGCAAGTGAAGAGTAGCCCTGAACGACTTTGGACCTAGGCCAAGCTTCAGTAAGAACAAAGATATTTCCGAGCTTCGAAGAAGGGGAAACGAGTTAAACGTAATGTTCTAAAGACTCCGGACTCCGGGACGAGTCACCTTCGAAGCCGAGCTAACTCCGAGTCTAGCTCAGGAGATCGAAGGGGCCTTCATTTTCTTCTTGGCTTAGACACTGATTTCTCCTAATGTAATATAATTTATTGAGTCATATAAACTGAAATGCTTCTAAAATGCTTCGAAATTGTCTCATTACCTCCTAGCCCCTCTTTGAGGGTAAGCACCTTTGATTTTCAAGTGAAGATGGTTACGCACAACGATTGTAATGCTAGCTAAGAGTACAATTTCAATAACTTTTATTTTCGGAGGCTTGGAGCCCCTGATTATATTGAATAAGAATTAAGAACAAGTAGTTCGAAATTCAAATAGATGGTTGCTAGGGACCTCGTAGGTCTCTTCGAACCCATTGGTTCAGATTCCGTAAATGGTAGCTTAGTACTCTTTTTCGGATGTATTGGAATCCGATTATTCTGGTCATTTCGGACTCTTTTTCGGATGTATTAGGATCCGATTATAATGGTCACTTCAGACTCTTTTTACGGATGCTTTCAAGATGATTTCTCAGAATCCGTATCATTTGGTCTCTTTGGACTCTTTTTACGGATGCTTTCGAGCCGGTGGCTCAGAATCTGTTTTTCATGGTCACCTCCGACTCTTTTTCGGATGCTTTCAAGGTGATTGCTCGGAATCCGTATCATTTGGTCTCTTTGGACTCTTTTTACAGATGCTTTCAAGCTGGTGGCTCGGAATCCATTTTTCATGGTACTTTCCCACCTTGACGGATGCTTTGAGCCGGTGGCTCGAAGTCCGTAAATTAGATTCGAATGAATAATACTTACCTCTGCAATTAGCTCCATCCCCCTAGTGCATCTACTAGGAGTAGGAATCATCTTGAGAAGCATGCATTATTCAAACCATAAGCTTTATTCATTTAGAAAGTGTTTACAAATGATTACAAGTAGCCCCTAAGCGAAGTATCTCTTAAGGTGCTCTGCATGCCATGCATGCTTCAATTCTTCACCTTCTAAATTAGCTAATTTAAAAGATCTGGGGTGTCCTGATCGTAGGATGATATATGGTCCTTCCAATTTATTTCCTAATTTCCCCGGAGAAATAATGCTTCGCAATACTAAATGACCCGGTTTAAGTTCATTAAGCTTTACTTTCATGTCATACCAAGTCTTCGTCTAATGTTGATACTTTGTCAGGTTAGCAATAGCTCGAAGTCTTGTGTAGCGCCCCGATTTAACAAAATCGAGACATTATTGAATTTCCAAAGAAAAACAATAACACAAGAGGTTCATCATGCGACAACGTACATACGTTAATATCCATGGTACGCAGACCATATTTATTACAACATTGTTTTAGTAAAAACAGTAATAAGATAATTTAAACAGCGGCATGACGAACGTCTTCTTCAGGATCTTTCTTCTCGACTGGGTCGCTACTCCAGACCGTCTTCAAAGTAAGCATCCTCTGTGGGGTCCAACGGGTATGAGTACAAAAAGTACTCAACAAGCCACCGCAAATGCAAATAATAATGTAGGATGATAAACAAGGAAGGATAAAGGCTAACAATGCGAAATAAAGCAGTTGCAGTTATGGCATTTAGTGTAATCATATTTTAATCATGCGGAAAGTAAACATGAACATCATCAACACCAACTAACTCGAGGAGTACGTTTTACCTCCTCGCACAACAGTCCTTACATGTCAATCCATCATGCACATTCATATTCAAAGTAAACTAACTGGGGGATGTCACGCAACCCGCCCTTGACCGTGGGCTCAGCTTTTCGAAAAGATTTAAGACTCTGATCAGAGATGTACTACTGTACCCACAAGGCACGCACTCATCTCAACGAGATGACCCATTTCACGGGAACTCGTGCCAAAACCTCAATATGAGATGTTCCAAGCGATAACCACCCGCTCTAGGTTTCGCCGGCGCACCGGGCCGCATCCCGGCTAACGTCGCACCCCCTTTTGCGCCACATTGGTACAAGTCACCCGTAGGTGCAACTTGACCCATCTCCAAATGGTGGCCTCGGTTTGGAACAACCCATACCTTAGTTAGGACTTACCCACTAGACTTGTGGTTAGTACGTAAGTGTATTGCAACGGATCCCTCAGACCGGTCCTTATAGTGCCCCGGGTGCGACTGACCAATGCCCTAGCTTGCACCCGGAACCCACCATGCATACACTCACAACCATGACTCATCACCAACAGAATTTCCAAGGATAAGAAGTACGGGGATCATATAATAGAACCATTTTGGTACGACTCATTTTTATCCTATAGCGGCCGTGTCAATACTTTGGACACTAGCTAATATCATTAATCATATGGTGACAAGGAGGTTAGGCGAGATAGCATGGCTTAGGTTGCACATCAAGGTCGGGGGATCCTAAATAAATATAATATAAGGGTTCGTTTGACTAATGCATATATAACCTATGTGTTTTAGCGATAGTCAATTCAAACATGGGTTCAATATGTTCAAAAGAATTGTTTGGTGACTTGCCTTGTTCAGCGAAAGGCGAGGGAGGGACATCCGGGAAGTATTCCGGCTCCTCGACGGCGTCGTAGTCTTTTCAATAATAATAAAGCAAAATAAAAAGAGTATATTTAATCAAACAATATAACATTACATTAATAGCACATAAGTTACTGTTGATTTGATTAAAAGTAAAATAATCTCCATTGTTAAGGTTCTGAAATTTATTTCACAATTAATTTTAAAATGAATCAAAATGAATTATTGTTTTTCATAAAAGGGTTTCTAAGTGTGAATAATACCACATTAAGTTTTCTAATTAATTTAATATGAATGATTCAGAGAAAACTCTGTGGTTCTAATGTTTAAACAGAAAGGAACAAATATATAAATTTTCTGGAGTTTAAATATTTAAATTTGCATTTTAATCGTAAGGGCATTTGAATACTTATTTAAATAAACATGAAAATGTCAAAGTAAACCTACTGTTTTTATTGCATAAATATGTAGAGAATAATTTTATGAATTTTCTGAAATTGGAATGGTAATTTTTAGAGTTCAAATGCATTAGATATGAATTTTACAAGTTTAAAAGCATTTCTGGAATTTATTTTCAAATTTTAAACCGCTCGGGTCCACGGTGAGCCAGGCCCACGGTGAACCCGCACACTGTGCGCGTGCGCCGGGTCGATCTGGACCGTCGGATCCAGATCCGACGCGCGAGGGCGAGGCGGGACGCGTAAGTGGCTACGGACGGCCAGGATTAAAACGTGCGAAGGGGTACCACGTGGACGCACGAGATTAAACGCGGGGTTTTAAAACTAACGGACGCACGAGATCGCACCGTACCGCTTCACTCAGATCCGACGGCGCCGATTAAATCGCACGAGGGATTAAATCTGGGCCGTTAGATCTGGATCGCACGGCGTGGATCGAATCCGACACGACACGGCACGGGTACTCGACCCGTGCCGGTCGTCTTCTCCGACGACGGCGAGCGGGCCAGCGGCCACGGCGAGCGACGACGACCTAGTCTAAGGCCTAAAACGGAACGAGGGTGCTACGGGGATCACGAGGGTACCTCGGCGGTGAGAAAAGGTCGACGGAGCGAGGCCGGCGACGAGCGGGGGCGGTGGAGGTGTTCGGGTTCTGGGCGGCGACGGCGATCCGGTGAGGGTTGTCGTCGACGGAGTGGTGGCCGGCGTTGGGGAGGTCCCGGCGGTCACGATGGTGGCGAAGGCACGGGTGGAGGTGGTCCGGTGCGACGGCGAGCGGTGGCCGGAGATGAACCAGAGGGAATGCGCTAAACGGCGAATCGTGGTTGCTCTGTTCGGTCTGAGTGCGAATGGGCGTGGGGGTCGAACGCGGTGAAGGCCAGGGGTATAAATAGTGGTGTCGGCGAGGGTTGCATACAAGGAAAGCCGAGGGGGAGGATTTATTCGCCGGCGAGGGCTCGGTCATGCACGGCAGCGGTGATCCCGTGGCTTAAAGGCGTGTTTTAACGGGGGGAAACGGTAGGCGCGACGCGGGGGACCGAGTAATGGCGGCAATTTAATGGGGGATGAGCCGGCGAGGCGAATCCGAGGGCGAGGTCATCGGCCGGCGCGATTTGGGGGCGGTGGCGCGAGGTTGACGACGGGACTGATGAGTGGGGTCCACTGGCCAGTGAGCGCGAGCGAGCGAACGGGAAGGCTGACGGGTGGGGCCGCGGTGTCGGGTGCGCGCGCGAGGGGAAAGTTTCGGCGCCGACAGGTGGGGTCCGTTTGTCAGTCTGAGCGCGCGGGTGGAGTGGGCTGGGCCGGCCGGGAGAGAGAGAAGGGAGGGAGGGGAGCCCAATACTGTTCTAATACATTTCTGAATAAAAATAATTCCAGAAAATAGATTAAAATATTAGGGCTACTTCCAAGGTTGATAAAAATTTATAGAAATTCTCAAAAATGTAGTTTGGTCTTGGGATCATATACAAGAATTTTCACCTCCTAGTTTGGCCATCTACTCTATGTTGTAGTTCAAAAGGGTATAAAAGGGAATTAAAAGTATTTTCTGAAATAATAATTCCCAGAAATTGAATTTAATAATATTTTTATTGTTTTGAAAATTTGGGGTGTTACATCTTGTTTCTTCAGTTAAATCCAGCGAAGTCTGTCTTTTATTTTCCATTTCAGGTTCGATGGTGCGGAGGGATCCTCCTCTAAGCTCCGTCGGCGTCATGGCTTCATCTCCGAACAGTAATCTAAAAGGGGTGAAACTTGTGGAATTTGCTTGAGTGGTCCGACTGGACCACAAAATCTTCGGAAGCTCTTCGGTCCATAGCCCCTTCGCTAATCCTACTATTCTTTGATTCAAGCCTGACAAGATATTACCATTAGCTCGCTCGACGGCTCCATTGGATTGGGGATGACGGACAGCTGCAAAGCACATTTTAATACCAAGACATTCGCAAAACTCTTTGAAAGGTTCGGCATCGAACTGTGTGCCATTGTCAATTGTTAGCTGTCTGGGCACTCCGAACCTGCAAATAATATTTTACTAGAAAAATTTTTGTACATTCTTCAAAGTGCTAGCGGTGAGGGGTTCTGCTTCGACCCACTTAGAAAATTACTCAATTGCTACCACTGTGAATTTAAGACCGCCCTTTGCCATTGGGAAGGGGCCGATAAGATCCATTCCCCACCGGGCAATCGGCCACACCGGAGTAATAACTTGAAGAGGTGCTGGTGGACGATGACTCCGTCTTCCCATCCATTGACAACCTTGGCTAGTGCGGACTAAGGCCTCTATATCAGCTACTATTGTAGGCCAATAGAGCCCCTGGCGAAGTGTTTTGCCTGCTAAAGCTCAAGGGGCAAGATGGCTACCACAAAGGCCTTCATGAATTTCTCAGAGTATGGCTTTGCCTTCGGCTTGAGAAATACATCGGAGCAATGGAGAACATACTCTGGCCTTGTATAAAATACCGTTGACAATATGATAGTTCCGGGCTCTTAACTGTAGTCTTGTTAGCTTTGGGCCTTCGGGCAAATTAGCTTCGTCTTGCAAAAGATCCATGATTGAACTCCGCCAATTGGTGCTTGGTATGCAAAGGACCTCCGTAGGAGGGAGCTGGGGCACCAAAGGGGAGGCAAGCTCTTCATAAAAAGCCCCTTCCAGAATATCTAGGGCTCTGGCTACAGCTTTTGCCAAGATATTTGCTTGTACATTGTCGGCTCTTGGGATGCTCCGGACAGAGATCCCTTTAAATGCTGCTTCAATCTTGCGGATCTCTTCTAGATATCTAGCAAGTTGCAGATGCCGAACCTGGAAACTTTTATCAACGTGCACTGCTACAATTTGGGAATCTATTTTATAACAACTCTTGTAGCACCAAGGGTACGTGCCTTGCGAAGACCTAACAAAATTCCTTCGTATTCCTCAATATTATTGGTGGACTTAAAGTTGAGCCTTGGGGAGTACATTTCTTTCTGTAATGAAGGAAAAATTATGACCGCTCCGGCACCTGCTCCGGATGCTTGAAAAGCTCCAATGGAGTATATGGTTCATGTACCTTCATTTGATTCTTCCGGAGCCCATACTGCAGACGGAGTCCATTCTGCTACAAAACCAGCCACCACCTATGACTTGATTATTGTTCTTTCTACAAAGCAGGTGCCAAAGGGGTCTAGCTCAATGGCCCACTTTCAAATTCTCCCCGTAGAGTCTTTGCTTCAGAGCTTATCTCCAAGAGGGTAAGAAGTTGGTACAATTACATTATGTGCCAAAAAATAATGTCGTAATTTCCTCAAAGCCATTACCAGAGCATAAGTGAATTTTTCCAACTCGGAGTACCGGGTTTTTGATCCAGATAAGGCTTCTGATACAAAATATATCATATTTTGTACCAACTTCCCATTGAATTCCATCTCTCGAACAAGGACCACGCTAACAGCGGAGCTTGTGGCCGCAAGATAGAGGAGAAGAGTTTCATCTACGATGGGCACAGTGAGTGTTGCAAGGTTGCCAAGATAGTCTTTGATATCATTGAAACTCTTCTAGCACTCCGATGTCCATGCAAAATCTTCAGACTCCTTTAAGTATTTGAATATTGGGAGGCTCCGCTCCGTGGATCTTGCCAAAAATCTGCTAAGGGTTGCGAGGCGTCCGGCAAACTTCTAGACTTACTTCAAATTTTCTAGTGGAGCCATTCTTTGCAATGCAGTTATCTGTGTTGGGATAGCTTTAATCCCCCGACTCGAGACTAAATACCCTACCAATTTTCCAGCTTGATCCCTGAAGATACATTTTTCAGGGTTGAGGCAAACTCCATATGCTCGGAGGCTCTCAAAAGTTTCTGCTAAGTCTAGACTATGTTGGTGCTTTAAAGCACTCTTTATTACAATATCATCCATATAGGCTTTGATATTACGGTCTATCTGGTGACCTAGATCCTTAGCAATCAACCTTGAAAAAGTTGCCTCGACATTTCTTAAGCCGAAGGGCATTCTAACATAACAAAAGACTCCTGAAGGAGTTATAAAGCTTGTCTTGGCTTCATCTTCGCGTTTTAACCATATTTGATGATATCCGGAGTACGCATCAACGAAGATTAAGAGTTCGGAGCCGGCAGTGGAGTCGACGAGTTGATCAATGCGAAGCATGGGGTAGGGTCACGTGGGCATGCTTTATTCAGGGATGTGAAGTCAATGCACATGCGCCACTTGCCGGAGGCTTTTTCATGACGAAGACGGGGTTGGTTAACCACTCCGTATGGACCACCTCTCTAATGATCCCGACCTTCAACAACTTCTCCACCTCTGCTTTAGCAAGGTCCGCCCTTTCTATCAACAATTAGTGGAGCCCCTGGTGAACAGGTCAAACCCTTGGGTTGACGAGTAGGTTGTGCTCAATGATACCTCGGTCGACTCCGGAAATATATTCATCGGACCAGGCAAAGATATCCAAATTTTCTTTAACTACTTCTTCTAACGAAGTAGCAATTTCTGAAGTCCATTCCTTGCGAGACTAGATGGGATAGTCTTTGTCGTCCATGACAATGATCTTCATTATAATTTCACCTTTGGGGCTTGGCCTCGGGGAGGATGTCGTCGAGAGTTCACTTGACGCAAGGGTATCCTCTGAATTGTCTTGCACATTATTTATTTGTCTAGGATCAAGGGGTGGACCATGTTCGTACTCTGCCCTTCGCGCCGCAGCTTGGTCGCCGAGGACCGTAAGCACTCCTCCTTATGTGGGCATATTCAGGCATAGATAATTATGATGCACCACTGCTCCGGATTGATTTAGCATTCCCCTTTCGAATATAACATTATAGGCATAAGGGGTGTCGATGACGTTGAATATCACCTCCTTCGTTCTAGCCAGGAGCCCCTCTCCGAAGGCGACCTCGAGGCCTATTTGGCCGAGGGCATCGAGAGGAGGGCTTGCGAAGCCTTCAAACGGACGAGTATCTAGAAGTAGATGCTTCCGCGGGATGCACAACTGGTCGAAGGTTTGGACGACGATAATATATACGGAGCTTCCGCTGTCAACCAGCACTCTCCGGACCTCCGTTCCTACAATGTCAGCAGTGATAACAAGGGGGTCTACATGAGGAAAGTTAATACCCGCTGCATCGGCTGCGGAGAAAGATATAGGCATGTGATACCACTCGAGCATTTCAGCAGCCGACGAGGAGGTCCCAATATGCCCTACTTCGCAAACATATTCTCACCGTTGCCGTTTTGACATGCCACCCAAGGTTCCTCCTCCGGAGATAGGGAGGACTACTTGCTTGCTGCGGTCTTGTGTATCTTCTTGCTTCGGAGGTGGCATAACACTGGCCACCTGTTGATAGCGAAAAATGGCATTAATGGTTAAGATTGTCAAAATATCAATTTTGGTAATTTGGGCCAAAAATACAGATGTACAGGGTTGGACCGAAGCCCTACAGGGCCGAAGGTCCACCAAGCTACGGGCTTTGGAAGCTTCCAGCCAGCCCCACAGCCTTAGGCCTGAAGGCCTTCGGAGGCCCACTCCGCCGAAGCTTCGGCCTGAGCAGGAGGCTTCGATGGGCCTGGCCGAAGGCCCACTTCGGGTAAGGTTAGAGATTGAGTCTGATTTTGACTAAGTCTTTTCACGCGTGATCAAACTGAATCCTACTAGAACAAGCTTAGAGATTAGAAGTCTAGCCCCTATAAATATAGGGGTGAGGCCGGTTCATTAAGCCCCCCAACACAAATCAACCACAAAGCCATAGCTTTGAACCGTACTTTGCTTTATCTTTATTTTCTGTATTCTTCATGGGTTTGCCTGGAAGCCCTCCGACGGCCACTTTGGAATAGTGGTAATCCTTGTTACTTCGCCTGTGAAGTATTCGTTAATCTACGTAATAGATTGTTATCGCCTTGTTACTTCGCCTGTGAAGTATCTGTTAATCTACGTAATAGATTGCTATCGCCTTGTTACTTCGCCTGTGAAATATCCGCTAATCTGCTTAATAGATTGCTACCTTCGCTCCTAGTGCAGCACTTAGCAGAATTCGGTCCTCAGGCCGAATTGGTACTTCAAATCCACTATGTTGCAGGTTTTTCACGTTCAGAGCCACTTCACCGGACGAGTCCGGAGCTGAGAGATCGGTTTTGGAGGCTGCCAGAGCACCCTTCGGTAAGATTGCTGCCTCGACCGCCCGTGCTGGACCATCACGCTGTTGTCAGTTTGGCCAAGTCCCACATGCCAACACGCTTCGCCGACAAACTTCATCATGACAGGCTTCACCACACCCGTACTCCGCTCTAGACGAAGTCATGCTCGCACGCTGCGCCTAACTCATTATTTTGTACCTTACTGTATCGGAGACTTCACGCTGAACCCCACTATTCGGAGGTGATTGTCGTGTCTAGATCTGTTCGGAGTCCATCTTCGGCCAGATCAGTCCGAACGTCGAAGGAAACCTTCGATGGGACACTTCGCATTAGATGCCGAAGGTACGCTTCGGCGACACCCTTCGCACCATACTTCGAATCAGTCAGGCTCCATCCAGTTTCTGACTCGTTCTGTTTAATACATTTCTTTCGGCTAATTGGATTATTTCTGTGTGATCTGATTACCTGGTGACTCCACCTCCTTACCACGGCTAAGGGTAGTCGGAACACGACGTCGGTGTTGTGTTACGCTTAGGCTTGTCCCTAAGTATCCGCACACTTTTGGATCGTCGAACTAACCCAAATGCGGGGGCACATTTCTGTGTCAACACACTTTTTGGCGACTCTGCTGGGGAAAAGCTACGCCAACATGGCGGGTACATCTACATCGGCCGCCAGTACATCTACAACGACTACTATGTCTACACCTCCAATGGACGTCATGGGAGGCGCAGACATCGACAACCGCAACATCCTAACACCTACTCTTGAAGATATTCCCATAGAAGACCGAGCAGAGATCGAGGCAGAGATGAAGGCGCTCCAAGACATGATGCTTGGGAGCTACGTCAAGACACGCACGGGCTTCATCAAGCACAACATCGTCGTCCCCGACCTTGCTCGAATCCAGGTAACACCCATATCGCCTCGTTTATCTTCTTTAGAGATTGAGCAAAAGATAACCGCATCGGTAGATCAAGCCGTTAGTGCTTCGCTGGCCAACCGTTTAGATTCGGCAGTTAGCTCCCAAGTAGAGGCGATGTTTAGAAGGTTCGGCTTTACTGAGGCCGTACCATCAGCCCCTATTGCTAGTATACCTCCGATAAATCATGTTTACAGCAGAACTGACGGTAGTACTAGCAAAACTATTACATCTCTGGCCTCAACATCCGTGGCCGAGACTAGTCATTATGCTTACGGCCAAGCTAGCACCACATACCATGCACCGCCCCTATCTGCGTCGACGCCAGCCTTGCCCACACTACCCGCACCACATGCACAGGCACCTAGTCTCGAGCACGTCGTACGGTTAGCGCATGTGGAGAAAGCCCATGGCCGACATGCCGATATCCCGCTGTGTGTCACGCCCCCGCATGCGAAACGTGCGCAGGCAGCGGGCCAATATGACCTTGAGGAGCGAATTCGCGCACTATTTAGGGAATGCGCTGACTTCGTGCCTAGGGGTCGGGCTAGGGTTTATCGGAAGCCATATCCCGACCATTTTGATACAATACCATACACTCGCGGCTATAGAGTTCCTGAATTTACTAAGTTCAACAGCGAGGGTAACAAAACCACACTAGAGCATGTTAGTCAATTTTTAGCACAGTGTGGAGAGGCTAGTGGGTCGGACGCTCTAAAACTTAGACTATTTTCTCTCTCACTATCTGGCACCGCTTTCACATGGTTTTCGGCGCTCCCACCAAACTCTGTTCAAACGTGGGATGAATTAGAACAAAAATTCCATGACTACTTTTACACAGGTGAGACAGAACTTAGGCTTTCACACTTGATATCGGTTAGGCAGAAATCTAACGAGAGCGTATCTGAGTATATAAAGTGTTTTAGGGATACTAGGAACCAATGTTTCTGCCTTAATATTTTAGAAAGGGATTTGGCGGATCTAGCTTTTGGTGGGTTGCGTTACAAGATTAAAGAGAGACTAGATAACCAGAAATTTTTAGAGGTTAGCCAAGTCTTATAGTAGGCTCTGGTCTAGGAAGGCCGAGCTAAAGATAAAAAATCTATTAAGACATTTAACAAGCCTAGGGCTGAAATCAGCGTCATGGAACGCTCCGAGTAAACCTATCACTTGCTCCGAGTTACGGCCGTCTCCCACCAAGAATCGGCCTAGTGAGGTCAAGTACTCATTTGGCATAACTAAGTGTGATAAAATATTTGATTTTCTCTTGAAGAACCTGCTTCTCAGATTGCCTAAAGGCCAAGTCATTCCATCTGCCGATGAGTTGAAGAAACATCCATACTGTAAGTGGCATGATTTGCATTCACATAATACTAATGACTGAAATGTTTTTCGACGGCAGGTTCAATCGACCATAGAAGAAGGACGATTGAAAATAGACCACAATCCAAAGATGAAGCTAGACAAAGATCCATTCCCCATCAACACAGTCGACCTCGACGAGAAGAAGATGTTGATTCGACCAGAACAGGCTGAGTCAACTAAAGGGAAGGCCATAATTGTTGGAGAACGGCGCACGCGCACACTCATACCTAAAAACCCCGAAGTGGGAGTGTGGAAGCAGAATGTTAGCATTCCTTCGGCTAGGGCTCGCAAGAAGCCGAAGGTGACATATAAGATGATGTTAAACAAGAACCAAAGAAAAGCCAAGGAGACAGGCCCCTGCACCAAAAAACTAAGTCAGTCGAAGGGCCCAAAGCATTCGGAGAGTGGCTTCAGACCACAGTGGCCAAACCCCCCGCACATTGACTCCGGGCCACAGTGGCCTAACACCCCCTATGGCGGCTTCAGACCTCAGTGGCCGAACTCCCAATACAGTGGCTTCAGACCTCAGTGGCCAAACCCCAGTACAGTGGCTTCGCACCCCAGTGGCCAAGCCCCGCGTAGAGAGAGTTCGGCCCTCAGTGGCCAAACCCTGCACCACTCTGGACGAGCCCTCCGACAGGAGGCTTCGGCCCACACTGCCGAGCGTACCTCCGGCCTGGCAAGACCCCTCACTGATATGGTCCGAGACACCGTCGACTCTGCTGAACCCTCCTCCGGGTAACGAGTTCGGCTCACAGTGGATGAAGCCACTGGAGCCGCCGATGCCTCCGCCGTACAACTTGGCAGAGACTTCATGGGATCCATACGTATCACAACTTAACGCTATGCCTTGTCTTCCTTAGGAGTGTTATGAATGGCAGGGACAAGCAGACACAGCAGAGGGAGGCATCGTCCACATGCTGTCTGTGGTACCTCCGAATCGACTCATGCAGAACAAATTCAAAGAATATGGGCGCGAAGAGGCAAAGGATAGGAAGTCTGAAGCTATCACAGTCAAAGTAGGGTCTCAGGAAGTCTCAATCCCGATTGCCCCTTCGCCGAAGTCTGACGGAGGTAAGTCCCCTACTTCAACCAAAGCCCGCGCCAGAGCCTGGTCTGATCGGCCAAACGAGGCCGGTCCGACTGCCAGGGTCCACAGCGAGGGCTCCTCCGAATACAGAGTGCGCAAGGCCGAGATGGACAGTACCACTTCGACCAGAGTTAACAGGAACTAGGCAGTGGCACTCAGCACCAAGCCACAGCCATCTTGGGCACCTCCAGGCATGTCCAAATCACAAAAGAGGCGTCTACAACGACTACGGGCATAGGAGATGCGCGAGAAGAAGGCCGAGGACGAGCGAGATGCTATTTTTGAAGAAATCCGCCCTTGACCAACTACAAGACAAATGTGGAAAGTTAAGCCGATTGAGATGACCAATCCAGCTCCTAGTCCAAGTGACGACGAAGACGACATGCTCGACGACAACTACTCGCCCATCTTCGAGGGGCCCGCACCCTAGGCGATGGACATCATTGTCATCATGCTGCCCGCCGAATTCGCCCTACCACAGGATGAGGCCGAGGTCGCTCAGTTGAAACTCGGCCCGCGCAATGCTATCTTTGAGAAACTCGAGGACTCGGCTCGCCATCTAAATCCTCTCTACGTTAGGGGTCACATTGACAGAAAGCCAATCTCCTGGATGCTTGTTGATGGTGGCGCCACAGTTAACCTAATGCCTTACTCGCTATTGAAGAAACTTGGCAGGGACGAGGATGATATGAAGAAGACCAACTTGATGCTCAATGGCTTCAATGGCAAGAGTTCCGAGGCCAAAGGTGTGCTATCCATGGAGTTGACAGTGGGCAACAAGACATTGCTAACAACATTCTTCGTCGTCGATGTGCAAGGTAACTACAACGTGCTGCTTGGGTGCAACTGGATTCATGCAAATTGTTGCATTCCTTCTACTCTTCACCAGTGCCTAATTCAGTGGGACGGCGATGAAGTAGAGGTCATACCTGTAGACACTTCGGCCCAAGTGGCAGTGGTCGATGTGTCAGTTGACGCCGTTCACAACAAGGTAGAATGTCTATCAGGTAGAGATATTTCGGGTTACGATTTCGTTAGCGTGTCTAGAGGACGTTTTGTACCGGTGTCTGTAAAGCCAGCTGGTGTAGCACAGCTGTTTTTATATTAGTAGTCATGTCTAGCAAGAATAATCTAGATTGGCTAAAGTCTCGTGTAGAGCAGTATCGGTCTACTAAAGACGGTATTGCTGAAGCCATCGAGGACTTTAGCGAAGTAGAGAAATTAGGACAAGGTTTTGCGTCGGCTAATCCCTTAGAAGAAATTGACATAGGCGATGGCAGCATCCCGAGGCCGACTTTTGTAAACCAACATTTACGGACTGATGAAAAGGCTGAAATATTAAAGTTGCTTCGGTCGTATGTCGATTGCTTCGCATGGGAGTATAGCGAGATGCCGGGACTAAGCCGCGAGCTCGTGGAGCATTGGCTACCTATCAAATCCAGATTTAGGCCTTATAAACAGCCTCCTCGTCGCTTTAATTCGGCCGTCTATGACCGAGTTAAAGAAGAGGTGGAGCGACTGCTCAAAGCTGAATTTATTAGGCCATGCAGGTATGCAAAATGGGTCGCCAACATTGTGCCTATAGAGAAGAAAGGGAGCGGCAAAATATGAGTTTATATTGATTTCAGGGATTTGAACAAGGCCAATCCAAAAGACAAGTATCCAATGTCGATAGCCGACATGCTAATCAAAGATGCTTCAGGACACAAGGTACTGAGTTTTCTTGATGGAAATGTTGGTTATAATCAAATCTTTATGGCCGAAGAGGACGTCTATAAGACAGGCTTTCGATGCCCTGGTTTTGTCGGTTTATTCGAGTGGGTCGTTATGACTTTTAGTTTAAAGAATGCTGGTGCTACGTATCAATGTGCTATGAACTTGATCTTTCATGACTTGCTGGGAGTTATGTTAGAAGTTTACATTGATGATGTTGTAGTCAAATCAGACGCTATGGGAAACCATTTAGCCGATTTGAAAGTTGCTTTTGATAGGATCCGACACTATGACATAAAAATGAACCCACTCAAATGTGCTTTTGGCGTGTCGGCGGGAAAGTTCTTAGGTTTCATGATACATGAAAGGGGCATAGAGATTGATCCTAAGAGGCTTGAGAAATTATAAACGTTGCGGCGCCGACATGCAAGAAAGATGTGCAGAAGTTGCTAGGCAAGATGAACTATTTGCGTCGCTTTATATCTAACTTGTCTGGCAAGATTGATGCCTTTGTCCCCATACTCTGGCTAAGGAACGAGGCTGAGTTTACTTGGGGGGCAAGTCAGCAAAGCGCCTTTGAGAAGATCAAGGAGTGCTTGTCATTGCAGCCCGTGGTGAGAGCACCCAAAGCCGAGATTTTGTTTCTGTTGTACATCACTACTGAAGATAGCGTGATCGGGGTCGTGCTAACCCAGGAGGTAGAAGGAAAAGAGTACATCATAACGTTCTTGAGCCGCCGCCTATTGGACGCCGAGACCAGGTATGCATTTGTGGAACATTTATGTTTATCACTTTACTACGCATGTACCAAATTACGCCACTATCTTCTCCCTACTACATGTGTTGTCGTTTGCCAAACCGATGTTATAAAGCACATGTTACAAAAGCCGATTCTAAGTGGAAGAATCGGAAAGTGGGCTTACTCATTGATTGAGTATAATTTGACCTATGAACCCCTAAGAGCTATTAAGGGCCAAATTATAGCCAACTTTATAGTTGATCACCACATAGATGTCAGTTAGAGGGACATTGTTGCCTTAATTGAGGTAGTACTGTGGAAAATTTACTTTGATGGTTCAGCTTGCAAAAATAGCCAAGGTATTGGAGTGGTTCTCATATCACCTAGTGGAGCGCACTATGAAACCTCGGCTTGTTAGAATTTCCCTCTACTAATAACCAAGCTAAATATGAGGCTTTACTGCTAGGGCTTGAATTGTTGGAATCCATGGGTGCTAAACATGTTAATGCATATGGTGATTCCTTGTTAGTGGTGCAACAAGTGGTTAAGAATGCTCAATGTTTTAATGGCTTGCTAAACAACTACTTGGATAGGTGCCTAGACATAGTTTCTACTTTTGATGACTTCAAAATTTCTCATGTGTCAAGATAAGCCAATTCAGTTGCAAATGATTTGGCTTAGCAAGCATCTTGCTACCAAGTCAGGAGAGGAAAATTTTCTGTACGAGAAAAGTCGATGTTTGGTCTCACTACCGAAGCCAGTGACTTCAGACAGGCGCGCCCTCCGGGTCGAACCCCTTCGGCCACCGGAGACTACCGCACGCCGAGGCCCCGGGGCTGGAGTACTCTGCCCACCAAAGGGTCTGGCATGCCAGAGCCCGTGAGCCGAAGTCCCCGAGACAGTAAGGATTTCCGGGAACCCGGATCCTCCGGTAGGAGACTTCGGCCTGAACAGCTTCGCGTAGCCAGTCCTAGTAGGCTTCGGCAGAAGCAAGAAGGGCTCGGGGGGCACTCTGAAATCAGTAGCTTAGACATTGTTCCAGGGAGTGAGCTAGCAAAACTCTCAGAAGTCCATAGGGGCGATTAGAGAACTCCAATCATCCAGTATTTTAGAGACACTAGCCAAAGGGTTGATCGGAAAGTTCGGTGGCGAGCGGTTAAATTTGTGTTGCTAGATGACACACTATATCGCCGAACTATTGATGGAGTATTGTTGAAGTGTTTAGGCAATGAAGAATCCCATGTGACTGCGAGAGAAGTCCACGAAGGGCTTTGTGGCACTCATCAGTCGGCCCAGAAAATGAGTTGGATGCTCAAGAGAGCGGGTTTCTACTGGCCGACTATGATAGATGTTTGTTTTAAGTATTATAGAGGGTGTGAAGCATGTCAGAAGTTTGGCAGTATTCATTAGCTCCTGCTTCATTACTTAACCCTATTGTCAAGCCATGTTCGTTCCGAGGTTGGGGTTTAGACTTCATCGGCCAAATTCACCCTCCTTCCTCAAAAGGGCATCGGTTCGTGTTGATGGCGACGGACTATTTCACCAAATGGACCGAAGTTGTGCCTCTCAAGAACATGACCCACAACGAGGTACTTGATTTTATCTTAAAGCACATTATACATAGATTCGGTATTCCTTAAACCCTCACTATAGATCAAGGTAGTTCATTTGTTTCTAAGGAAGTGGGGGACTTTGCCGAATTTTATGGTATTAAGTTAATAAAATCTTCACCTTACTATGCTCAGGCCAATGGTCAGGCCAAGTCTAGTAATAAAACTGTGGTTAAGCTCATTAAGAAGAAGATTGAAGAATTCCCTAAGAGGTGGCATGAAGTGCTTTCCGAGGCACTATGGGCTTTCAGAATTGCAAAGCACGGTGCTACCAAAGTTAGTCCATATGAGTTGGTATATGGACAAGAAGCCATTCTACCCGTAGAAGTAGATCTTGGCTCTTTAAGAGTTCTAAAGCAAGATGGCTTATCGGTCGACGAATATGAAACTCTTTTAAAAGATAGTTTAGAAGAAGTGACTGGTAAGAGATTAAAGGCTTTAGAAGCCATAGAAGTGGACAGGAGGAGAGTAGCCAAAGTCTACAATAAGAAGGTTAAACCAAAATCGTTTCAGGTAGGTGACTTGGTTTGGAAGACGATTTTACCCTTATGCACTAAGAGTCCCAAATTTGGTAAATGGTCGCCTAGTTGGGAAGGTCCTTTCAAAATAGCCGAAATCGCTCCCGGCAATGCATATGTGTTAGAATCTCTGCAAGGAGAGCGGTTTCGAAGAGAACTGAATGGCAGATACTTGAAAAGGTAATTCCCAAGTGTGTGGCAAACAGCTTGAAAGATGTCGAAAGGCCGATATGGAAAGTATCGTCTTTGGCCCGTTATGTTTTTAGTTTACTTAGTTCACTAAAAGGCAGGGGGCATGTGTTGATAGCGAAAAATGGCATTAATGGTTAAGATTGTCAAAATACCAATTTTGGTAATTTGGGCCGAAAATACACGTCCTGGGTTGGGCCGAAGCCCTACAGGGCTAAAGGTCCACCAGGCTACGGGCTTCGGAAGCTTCCTGCCGGCCCCACAGCCTTTGGCCCAAAGGCCTTCGGAGTCCCACTCCGCCAAAGCTTTGGCACGAGGAGGAGGCTTCGATGGGCCTGGCCGAAGGCCCACTTCGGGCAAGGTTAGAGATTGAGTCTGATTTTGACTAAATCTTTTCACGCGTGATCAAACTAAATCCTACTAGAACAGGCTTAGAGATTAGAAGTCTAGCCCCTATAAACGATGAGTGATTGACAATGATGAGTGACTGAGTGAGACAGTGGTCGAGAGTATGTGGAGTGCATCGAGGGTTTTGATGTGGAGTGAAGGTGTGGATGCTGAGGGTTTCGGCAGTGCATCGTGTTCTTGTTTTGGCTTGTCTTGTTTGTGCAGGGTGGAGATGCTGATCGACTATCAACGGCGGGTGATCGAGGGTCGAGCGGGCAGCTTGATGCCGAGGATCAGGGAGGCCGGGCGAAGTTGAAGAAGATCTCAAGAGTGCACGAAGAGACGGAGCGAGACTCGGACGAACGGCTGACTGCGACGGCGTGTCGACCGTGTTCACGAGAGTGAGGCCAAGACAAGCATTCACGCGGCTCGAGGGGATCGAGAGCGGAAGTGGCTTGCTGGCGCTCGGAGTCGCGAAGCGGTGTCATGGGTCAAGGAGCTGAAAAGGCTTTGTCGGTTTTTGCTGAAAACCGTCAAAACATTTACCGTTTTACTATTTCAATAAAATAGTGTCAAAGTGTTAGTTTAAATTTTTAGTGTCTTAGTGTGTACTATTTAGAGTATTTTTGGAGTACAAATATTATGAAAATATTTTAAAGAAGGGTCATTTGTAATTTTCTAGAGTAATTAGGGTATTTCTAATTGTAATTTTCAGTTTTGTATTTTGAGTATTTTCTAGGGGGTTTAGTGCAAATTAGGCCTTCTAGAATGTGGAGTAGGTGGATAAATATCTCTTGTGTGTGCTGGCCGAACTAGGAGAGACACGTCCAGAACAATCCAGGAAAAACAAATTTCGTTTTGCTTCTTGCAATGGCTATCATCCTAAAGTATTTTTCCTGCGTTTGATTGCCGATCGGCTACAGCGGCATGATTTGGAACAGGGCGCCAGCGCTTTTGCCGGAATCGACAGGAATCGCTACATGTGTCTAGCGCTGGAAGTAAGATCCCTTCTGAATGCGATTTTGAGAGCCAGATTTCTTGTAATTTCTCTACAGAACTCGATGTGGATGTCTATATACATTTTGTTGTGAAAGTTATGAATGTTCCATTTTCGAAACTTGTATCTAGTTTCGTTGAGTCTGAGTATTTCTTTTGCTGATCCCAAGTGATGCATCTGTTTCTGTTTTCTGGCTGAACTGATTTTCTCTGTTAGTGCTGAAATCCATTTCTAAAGTGTTTGATCAAATGTCTAGCTGATACATGTGACTGTTTTGATTTGAATGGATGGAGAGGGTCTAGAACATTCAATCAAATCAGAACACAAATTCAGTTTGGCTTGCTAAGCTTGTTCATCCGAAATATTTGTTCTGCTGCTATCACACGAAGATGAACAGCGAACCAGTTTTGCCGATTCTGAAATAGTGTGCCGTTGTTGCTGTTCATTGTCCAACCGAGCAAATTTTTCAGCAAGTTTTCAACGCCTGGTGATTTGCAGGATTATGCTTCAGCCTTGCCAGCTAGGATTGTTCATCATCCATGAACCATTTTTCAGCATTTGTTTCAGTTGATCAACCGTGATCGACTCTGATGTATCACATGATCATGAACAGCACCGAAAGTTTTTGTGCTGGATTTGCTACATGTTGCTCGGGCTGTCCAGGAAAAATTGTTCACTGGTTTGCTGCCTAAATTTTTCAGTGTTTGATCTATGTGAATTAAAGTGTTTCAGATTTGAGTTTATAGTTAGTTCATTCAGAACTTTTCCTCTGCAATTGTTTTTGTATTGCGAGAGAGTGTTTTTCTTGCGTTGATGCATTACAGTGAATAGTGCTGAGAGCTACATGCTGAAGAGATTGGATGATCTACAGCGCTGGGAGATTGTGTCGGTATTGCAATAGTTTTTACAGGTTTGAGGTCATTTCTTCTCTGATTAAACTGTGATAAGTTATATTTTCATTTCACATTGGTTGCAAAGATTGCTGTGAGTGAACCATAAGTTCAGAATTCCTTGGTACTGCTGTTATCTGTTTTGCAATAGTGAGGCAATGAAAAAATGCAATTCAAGTGATCATGGTATACTGTTTTTGTAGTATTATGAACTAGCTGTTTTGTTTCAGTTTGAATCTCAGTTTTGATGCTGAATTGGTATATCAAATTGAGGTGTTTTCAAAGTTTGATTCCTGAATCTTTGTTCAGCTTTCAGGACACTCTAAGACTGAAATTGCACTTGTGCTGCTTTGAAATCAGTGTATCCAACATTGACAGTTTCTTTTACTGGATTTACTGTGTTGTCTCTATCTTCTGTAATTTGAGTATGCAGCTGTTGTGATTTCAGTGCTTTGCTAGATTAACAAGTTCTGAATATATTTTGTGCTGAATTGAAATGAATGTGAGAATGAAATTTGCAAAATGAATCAAAAAATAACAAATACACCTTGCTGATTTTTAGTGTACTAGCTGTTCACCATCCGAAAAACTATATTCTAAATTTGATTGATTATAGTTGTGAATTTTCTGAATCCATAATGCTGACCATGTTCTGTTTTGGAGTGAGCTGATCCATAGAAAATCTGAATTTGAAACTTGCAAATAGAATCAAAGTTTAACAAATACACTTTGCTGAAATTACTTTTACTATTCACCGTCTGAAAAATTCAGAATTGTAGGAATCTCGATTGTGAGTGATTTGAATTGAGCTGATTCATTTCTATAAACTTGAATTGATCATTTGTATGAGTGATTTGATATAGGTGTTGTCTAGGATCTTGAAACGAAGCTGTTTTTGAGCTTTTGACTCTATTTGAGCTTAACATTTGTACTGTTTGAATTGAAGCATGAATTTATGTTTTTAGAGGTGCGTTGGGTGATTTGATTAGGCCATCACTTCGAAAGAAAGTGTCGAGGCGCCTATTCACCCCGCATCTAGTCGCCATTCCGATCCCACAAGCTTCCAGCCGGCCCCACAGCCTTTGGCCCGAAGGCCTTCGGAGTCCCACTCCACCGAAGCTTCGGCCTGAGGAGGAGGCTTCGACGGGCCTAGCCGAATGTCCACTTCGGGCAAGGTTAGAGATTGAATCCGATTTTGACTAAGTCTTTTCACGCGTGATCAAACTGAATCCTACTAGAACAGGCTTAGAGATTAGAAGTCTAGCCCCTATAAATATAGGGGTGAGGCCGATTCATTAAGCCTCCCAACACAAATCAACCACAAAGCCCTTGCTTTGAACCGTACTTTACTTTATCTTTATTTTCTGTATTCTTCGTGGGTTTGCCTGGAAGCCCTTCGACGGCCACTTCGGAATAGTGGTAATCCTTGTTACTTCGCCTGTGAAGTATCCGTTAATCTACGTAATAGATTGCTATCGCCTTGTTACTTCGCTTGTGAAGTATCCATTAATCTACGTAATAGATTGCTATCGCCTTGTTACGTCGCTTGTGAAATATCCACTAATCTGCATAATAGATTGCTACCTTCGCTCCTAGTGCAGCACTTAGCAGAATTCTGTCCTCAGGCCGAATTGGTACTTCAAATCCACTCTGTTGCAGGTTTTTCACGTTCGGAGTCACTTCACTGGAGGAGTCCGGAGCTGAGAGATTAGTTTTGGAGGCTGCCAGAGCACCCTTTGGTAAGACTTCTGCCTCGACCGTCCGTGCTAGACTGTCACGCTGTTGTCGGTTTGGCTAAGTCCCACACGCCAACACGCTTCACCGACAAACTTCGTCATGACTGGCTTCGCCATGCCCGTACTCCGCTCTAGACAAAGTAACGATCATGCGCTGCGTCTAAGTCATTGTTTTGTACCTTACTGTATCAGAGACTTCACGCTGAACCTCGTTGTTCGGAGGTGATTGTCGCATCTAGATCCTTTCAGAGTCCGTCTCCGGCCAGATCAGTCCAAACATCGAAGGCACCCTTCGGCGGGACACTTCGCATCAGACACCGAAGGTACGCTTCGGCGACACCCTTTGCACCATACTTTGAATTAGTCAGGCTTCGTCTAGTTTCTGACTCATTCTGTTTAATACATTTCTTTCGGCTAATTGGATTATTTCTGTGTTATCTGATTACGCTTAGGCTTGTCCCTAAGTATCCGCACACTTTTGGATCGTCAAACTGACCCAAGTGCGGGGCACATTTCTGTGTCAACACCACCGAAGGCTGTCTTGGGGCTTTGAAGCTGTCTACACGTGTGACGGTTTGCACCGGCTCTAGACGTGCCTCGGGAGGGGCTCGGTCACTAGTGCCTCGACCGGAGCTCCTCTCGAGGTACTCGCTCCGTAGAGATAGTATAGACTTACATGCATCGGTAGCATGGCTTCGATTCTCACCGTGCACACAGCAGAAGAATGCTTGGCCTCTGCCAGTCGACTTGCGGATTTTTAGGGGGCAATTTTGACGAAGAGGGGGCAATATTCAAAACTTCGGAGCGAGGATGCATTTGTCCTATTCGTCTGTTATGTTGTCTGTTGTTGAAGTGGTACCCTTGTGATGGAGTCGAAGTCTTTACTTCAAGTTTGACTTCTTGGATGGTTGGCAAAGACGAAGTCGTCCTTCAGAGCCATCCTTCTTCCGACCTAGCATACTCCTCAAAGTAGGCCATTAGCTGCGCTACTGAGGAAATATGCTTCCGTTGAAGCTTGTCGAGGAGGCCTGCATTTGTGACTCCTTCCTGGGCTGCATCAACTATAGATGATGCAGACAACCCTCTTATCTGCAACTTCGTATGAGCGAAGAGCTTGAAAAATTGCCACAAAGTTTCTCCAGGTTGCTTCTTCACTTGAAAAAGACTTCCGGTAGACATAGAGGGCATGAAGGTCCCTTGGAAGTTACTCACAAACTTCTTTCTCAATTTCTCCCAAGATCCAATTGATCCTAGTTTCAAAGACCAAAACCAACGCAAAGCAACCCCTTCAAGCGCAAAGGGGAAACACTTCGCCATTGTGTCTCGGACCCCTCCGCTGGCTTCAATTGCTAAATCATAAGAATGGGAGAATTCCCCGTGATCTTCCTCTCTCCAGAGTACTTACATAGCTTCAAAGTCATGAATTTAGGGTCGAAGCGCACCTTCTGCAAGTCTGGGTGTAACGGAGATTCATCATCAAAAGAAGCATTTTCAGTGCTTCTCTGAATCTCAGAGGCTTTGGGATAGAAGGTAGGACCATCATCTTGAGGCACCTCCGAGATGACAGGGCTAGCCTGAGGGCAAAGCCTGTCGGCAGCTTCCTGCCTCCACCTTCTCACTTTGGCCTAAAGACGAGCCATCTGGGTTGCCACGTCGTCAGGACGATCTTCATTTCCTCCGGAGGGGACCTCCGGGTCTTGAGAACTGAAGAAATCAGTTCGGAGCATGGACGGAGTTACGGGAGAGGCTCTGTCGGTTTGTAGCATGGACAGAGTCTCAAGAGGGGCTCCGTATGCTTGAGGAAGAGTATTTGTTTCAGGAGTTTGAGGTGGGGGACCACGGAGGGTCCTCCGACCTCGATGGTGTTTGAAGATCTCAACCCACAGGTCCGAGAATACCTCCGAAGGGGACTAGTGCTTAGGCTCCACTTCGGAGGCATGGCTCTAGGAAAGGATTGGTAGAGAACGAAGCTTTTGTACTAGGTTCCCCACAGACGGCGCCAACTGTTGGTGTAAAAGATTATGCTAACAGGTTTAAAGAACTAAAGTGTTTAACAAACGAAGTGTTTGTTTAAGGAAATTATTCCAAGCCTCCGGGATAGATAATAGCTTGAGATAGTTCGAAGTGTATATTGAATATCTCAGTATTCGATGCCATTTACAAAGTGAAGAGGGGTATTTATAGGCCGAATACATAGGGAAAAGACTTCTTTACCCTGTAATTACAACCGACTAAGAAGATACTGTTTAATATTCTTCATAGGGGTAAAGGAGTAAAATACTAGTCTAATCAGTGAGAAGATAAATCTTCTATTCTCGCTGGCAACACCCCTTCGGGTGAAGAGGCTTCGGGAGGCTCTGTCACACCGAAGCCCTGACGGAGGTCTCCGCTGTAGAGAGCTCCGAATATTGTGAAGTCTTGACGTTGTTTGTATCTTCGGAGATAAAGCTTCGGACTTTGTTTCTTCTGCTTGTATTAACTTGGAAGTTTCTTTGACCTCTGGAGGATGAAATATTTCCCCCCAACAACTACGAATCTCGGTTACTGACATAGGTTAAACCCAATCTATTGCGGCTTCAACGGTGGATGGATCTATTGCTATCCCTTTGGCTGAAATCATGTGTCCCAAAAATTTCACTTGAGATGACCAAAACTCACACTTCTCATATTTTGCTTATAGTTGATGCTCTCTCAACTTTCCCAAAGTTACATGCAGATGTGCTTCATGCTTTTCTCTTGCCTTGGAATAGATTAGGATATCATCAATGAATACCACGATGAATTTAACCAAAAATTCCATAGAAACCTTATCCATAATGTTCTTGAAAAATGCTAGAGCATTTGTGAGACCAAACGACATGTTAGTGTACTCATATAGACCATACCTATATGTGAAAGTAGTTTTTGGTATATCCTCTTCTCTTATCTTGAGTTGGTGATAACCTAGCAGGAGATCGATCTTCGAGAACACAGGTGCTCCTTTAAGTTGGTCAAACAAATCATCAATCCTTAGCAAAGGATACTTATTTTTGATAGTGACTGCATTTAAGGGTCGATAATCAACACAAATCCTCTTGCTCTTGTCCTTCTTTTCTGCGAAAATTATGGGTGCACCACAAGGTGATGTATTGGGTCGGATGTACCACTTTTGCTCAAGATCTTCTATCTGACGCTTTACTTCTGCTAACTCATTAGCGGTCATTCTATAAGGAAGCTTGTAGAAAGGGGCTGTTACAGGCACTAAATTAATTATAAACTCATTGTGTCTTTTTGGCAGCATGCCTTGCAAATCTTCTAGAAAAACATCTAGATTGTCTCGGATGATAGGCACATCTTCCAATGTTATCTGATTAACCATAGGATTCTCAATTCCTCTAGTGGCCATCTTGAAATTGACTGATACCCCATCTTCACTCATCAAAGTGACCATCTTGTTGGTACAATCTATCATTCCTTTATACTTTACCAACTGTTGGCATAAAATATTACGCTAACAGGTTCTCGAAGATTAAGAACTAACAAACAGAAAGTTCGTGTTGAGAACTATCTCAAGCCTCCGAATAGGATAATAGCTCAAGTAGTCCGAAATTGTGTATTGAATAGCTGAGTATTCAATGCCTATTACAGGGTAAGAAGGAGGGTATTTATAGGCAAAAAGTCTAAGGAGAAAACCTATGTACCCCTCAATTACAACCGACATAGTGGAAACTATTCGGTACCCCGAATAGGGCTAAAATAGTAAAATCTATCCGGAGAAGATAGATAAGGCAGACGTCTTATCAGTCTGGATGTTATCCACTGTAGCTTCGGAGCCTTCGGAGAATGCCTTCGAATCATAAGCCGAAGCATCCTTCGGCTTAGAAACGTCATCACCTTCGGAGATGAGCGCAAGCTTTGATGCTGATAAGTTGTCTTTGGCTGTCAATCTCTAAAGCCCTGAGGATGAAGTATTTTTCCCCAACAGTAGCCCCTCGAATACGCTTCTCCGATTTAACCTGTATGGTAGGAAAGTAGTATATGCAAGGAATATTTTCGTATTCAGGGACTTAGAGAAATTTGAAGGTGTTACAACAATCTGAAGGGTATTTGACATCGAAGTATTCCCGATGAAACCTTCGAACTGGGACTGATATGTGAACACTTCGTAGGAAAGGGAACCGTTACGAAGGCGGAACGTCGTGGAAAACTGTCAAATTTAAGCCGTTACCCTTCAAGTAGCCGTTATGCTCCCGAAAAAGGTAACGGTCAAAATTTTATGGTGGGTTCACACCTTTTCACTTCCTGGTCCCACCCATCAGCGGCAGAAGTCGAACCTGCAGTGTGAACACGATCGAAGTACAACAGCTAGCAGGAAGGCTATAAAAGGGGGGTCGAAGCCTACCGAAAATTTTTACAGAACCTGTCTTTCGGAGCTCACTTTCTTCAACCTTCAAATCTCCCCTCAACTTCCTAAGCGATCGACTCATGGCGAGGACCAGCACCACCGTGCCAGCGGCAGCGAGCACTTTGGTGCAGAGGCAAGCTTGGGCGGCTTCGGCAGCAGCGGCCATGGCGGGGGCTCCACGAGGTTCTAGGCCCAAAAATCCTCGGGAGCTCCGCCCTCCATCCAAGAAGCAGATCCCGCAAAGCTTCCTCATCGGCCAGTCCACAAGCACTACGAAATCCATCAAAGAGGCAGTGGCCGGGAAGCTAGGCCCCAGAATGAGGACTCGGGTCCCTGGAACAGAATCGACCCCAAGACCACGAAGCGGAGAAGTAGTAGTCTTCGAAGCGTTCTTCGAGGCTGGTCTTGGGCTCCCTTCCATCAACTTTCTATTAGAGGTATTAGAAATGTTTCACATTACCTTGCCTCAATTGTCCCCCAATGCCATCGCAAGGCTAGTGATCTTTGAGTGGGCTCTTTGGGCCGAACGATGTGAAGGAAGATCGGAGATCTTCGCCGCCACCCATGAAGCCATCTGCCAACCGAAGCCACAAGACGGCCCCAGAGACACCAAGGTGTTGACAGCCTTCGGAAGCGTCAACTTCCAGCTGCGGAAGGAGCATGCACAACATTTCCCTACGAAGGCCATTAACGACCGGTGGTACACCAACTGGATCCTCCGGTGGTTTTACGCCGAGGTCGGAGAAGACTCCAGCTTCGTGGGGCCCCTCCAAGAAATCTGGTTCTGGAAGGAGGCCGAAGTCACTCCAAACCCAAGCCTGCTCTCAACGCGGCTTGGGTTACTCTCTTCGATAGCCAGCCGCATGAGCATGCGGGATCTAGCGGAAGAATTAATCGCCCTCCAGATTCCGCCTCTCAGAGCCGACTGGCCGATAGCGTTTCAAAATGCTTCGGAGGGAGAGCTTCGAAGTCTAGGTAAACCTTCGATCTTCCTGCAGTAATATATTAGGAAAGAAATAACATACTTATAATATGCTACCTTTTTTCAGTGGCCCCTTTGGCACTAGCTCCAGAGCAGATAGCGAGAGCCACCGAACGGGTGCTTGGAGCCCCTACGGTGGCGGGGAGGCAGAAAAGAAAAGAATTGGTGGGAAGCTGGGAATGCTTCAACAGAGTGTGGAGGGCTCTCGGGATGGAGCCCCCACCTCTGCCAGACTTCGACCCGGCCGGAGTGGCCCCTCGAAAGAGAAAAGCCACCGCCGAGCCTTCGAAGAAGACCGTCAAGACCCCAATCAAGAAGGGGAAGAAAACAGCAAGACCTCCTCCTCAGCCGACTCCGGTGTCCTCTGCTTCCTTTTTGGGCATTCGGAGCTCATCTTCGGAAGACTCCGGAAACAAAGGCTCTAAAAACAAAGGCTCCGATGTTCAAATGGGAAAGGCCCTCGAGAATTATCTTCTCGATGATAGCGAAGATGAAGCCGTGGATGTAGTCGGAGTTCCTTCTCGATAGACTGCGGAGGCAGAGACAGCGCGCTCTCCCGAGCCCATCACCGTGAGTTCAGAGCTGGAGGCGGTTATCCCCAACTCACCCGTGGCTGGGGTGATAGTGCCGGAGGTTGATCCGCCTGTAGCGGCTACACCGGAGAGGACTTCGGGGGACGACCTCAACGAGTACCTCCGGATGTATGAGGTCTTGGAGGACCCTGCAATTCTACCTCAAGGCAACAATGAAGGTATACTTCGAAGCTTTTGCCTTTACAATTCCTATAACAATTATTACCCACAAATGTTCATCAAGTACCTTAATGTTGTAGGTGTGTCGAGGAGTAGCGTAGCTCCGATCACAGATGGAGCTCCAGCTTCTATCGGAGTTGAGGCTCTAGCAGACACAGTAGCTCTGACGACTCGAGCCATCTCGGGCAAAGCAGTTCCGCCCGAGGGGGCATCAGTTGAAGGAGGATCTACCTCCGCTAGAGTGGCTCCTCCGGCTTTCGTGCCTAGGAGAGGAAAGAGCATGATGAGCCTCGGGCTCCTCCCTGCTTTGACGGTGATGCCTTGCTCCAACGATCCTTTGGCAAGTAATTCGGAGGAGGAGGTGACCGCGGATGATCGCCAGGCTTTGTCCTGGCTCCCTTTGCTGGCTCCATTCTTGGAGCAGTGAACGGGCCTCCGGGCGCTTCTAGAGCCTTTGGCGGAGAAAGGCCAAGAAGTCGTAAACTCCGACTTGGTCTCCGTTTTGAGCGAAGCCAGAGCCCTGGAGCTCAATCTAGCCCTCAAAAGGCTGCCCTGCAGGTATGCATCATACCACAAGTGCATTCAATTAATAAATGGAATTACTTAGTACTTACTTTCTCTTTTTGCAGCAATTTGTCCTTGCTAGAACGGCAGCGACTTCCAATGAGGTCGAAACTAATCGGCTCAAGAGGAAGGTTACTACCCTCCAGTCTACCCTCAAAAGCTCCGAAGACAAAACACTTCGACTGAAGGAGGAGCTCCTTGAAGAATGAAGGGCTAGGACCACCGCCGACGAAGCACTCTGGATCAAACGAGAGAGCAGCACTGCATTCCAAACTTCGGCCCAAGAAGCCAAAGCCGAATGTGTGGTGCTCAGAGCGGAGGTGGAGAAGCTTTGGCAAGCAGCGGCTACTTCAAGCACGCAACTTGTAGAACTTCAATACTCACTTCAACAGTCCATGGCTCAGAAAAGCGCTCTGCTATCCAAAATGGCTGAAGTGTCTGCTGCTAGTGGTGGGCTGGAGGCGGCAGAGGTGAAGAATGCTGCGATAGAGGAGCATACCTTGGATGCCCTTCAGGGTACCTTGGAATACTTCGGCACAATGTGCCCTTCATCTTCAACTGTGGCGAGCGAGCCCCTCGACCGGAAGCTAAAAATGATTCAAGTGGCAACGAAGCTGATGATGGGCTCCGGCGTCCGGTACGGAGAGATCTCTAGACAAGTTGCTGGAATTGGAGTCCTCCGTCACCTCGAAGCTCTTGGGATTTCAGTTGCTCCGGTTGGGGGTTCGATGCATGTAGGCTTTGCTGATGAGGGCTTGTTGCGTCCTTCAGAGGATGTAGCTTCTACCTGGGAAGCTTTCCGGTCAATCTGGAAAACAGACCACAAGGCTGCAGCCAAAGCTTGGATCGACGAGGCTCGCCGGCAAAAGTGACGCCCCCTGCTCCGCCAACCGACCCGCAGGTCTAGTCTTATAGGGCACTTAAGCATGTACAAGAAATCTTGCAAAGCCTCTTATATGAATGAAAAGTTTATAAATGAGGAACTTGTTTGGATGTTTATTCTTTTAGGTTTTGCCATGCACTTCGGAGCTTGACTTTGAAGTATTGGAACTTAACGAAGGGCTCCTTCGGTAGTGGCATGTCCTCGAGAGCTTAAGGCCTTATCGACGCTCGCGCTTCTCTGTTCCTCGCAGAGATCAAGGGGAGATAGCTCCCGAAGTACACCGCGAAGTCTTGGCTTATATCAAAGAAGAGGAAAAGGAAGAAGCATCTTCGTCCTCCGAGTACGTAAACTGGTCTGACTCGGAGTACCAGGCCGAAGATCCCGTAGAGGCTAGCTCCGAAAGGCTTCTGTCTTGGGCTGAACTTCAAGAGGAGCAGAAAAAGTTGTGAGCTTCGAAGAAGAGAAGCACTCAGACTAAGAAGAAAGTCCCGAAGGCTTCGAGCTCCGAAGGTCGAGGTGGTCTTAGGAGTAGCTCTGGAGGTCGGAAGGGTCTCCGTTTTTATCTAGGCTTAGACCAAAACTTCTCTTGATGTAAAAATATGATTATCCAATTAATATGAATTGCTTCGAAAGCATCTTTTGTTGTTCCTTACTCCCCTTCCCCTCCTTGTGGGTGGGGGACCGTACGCGTTGCGATAGGGTTCGTCGAACACATTGATTTACATAACAATCTGATACTTCGCACAACACTTGGTAATCATACTTTACTCTTTCGTAGAGTTCTTCGAACTATACGTTCGTATTATGATGTTTATAAATTTCGGAGCTAAGTTTATACTTGTAAACTCCCATAGCAGTCGCTTAGGACTTTTAAAAGTGTTTCATTTGCCGAAGCCTTGAAACCTTATTGCTTGGTCACCTTCCACTCTTTTACAGATGCTTCGAACCCGGAGGCCAGAAATATGTTCTTTTAAAGTCCTTAGACTCTTCTACGGATCCTAACAAGCCGGAGCTTGGAATCCATAGGTTAGCCACCTACGGCTCTTTTACAGATGCTTCGAACCCGGAGGCCAGAAATCTGTTCTTTTAAAATCCTTAGACTCTTCTACGGATCCTAACAAGCTGGAGCTTGGAATCCGTAGGCTGGCCACCTACGGCTCTTTTACAGATGCTTCGAACCCGGAGGCCGGAAATTTGTTCTTTTAAAGTCCTTAGACTCTTCTACGGATCCTAACAAGCCAGAGCTTGGAATTTGTAGGCTGCCAAAGAAATCCTTGAACCAATGGTTCGAAGGTCGTTGTCCGGGTTCTTTGAAAGATGCTTGACCCCACAAGCAACTCCGTTCTCCTGATGCTTTCACTAGGAGTAAGGGATATTTGAAGAGTAAACAAAATTCGAACCTCCATCTTTATTTAGAAAGGTACTTTTACAATTGATTACAAGGATCACCTAAGCGTAATAACGTTTAAGCTGCTCCGCATGTCATGCATGCTTCAACTCTTCCCCTTCTAAATTAGCTAATTTAAATGAGCCCGGGCACCCTGAGCATAGGATAATATATGGTCCTTCCGATTTATTTCCTAGCTTCCGTGGAGCTATTACACTTCGCAATACCAAATGACCTAGTTTAAGCTCGTTCAGTTTTATCTTCGGGTCATACCATGTCTTTGTTTGGTCTTGGTACTTCATCAGATTGGTGACAGCTCGTAGCCTTGTTTCTTCTCACAAGTCCAGCGAAGTGCTTCTCTCGTCTTCATTTCTAGGTTCTACTACGCAAAGGGATCCAACTTTGAGCTCCGTAGGAGTCATGGCCTCATCTCCGAATAGCAGCCTGAATGGGGTGAAGCCAGTGGACCTAGCTTGAGTGGTCCGAATGTACCATAGAATCTTAGGAAGTTTTTTGGTCCACAGCCCTTTGGCTAGCCCGACAATCCTTTGATTTAGACCGAAGAGAATATTTCCATTGGCTCGCTCTATGGCTCCGTTGGATTGTGGATGGCGAACTCCTACGAAGCATAACTTGATGCCCAGTTCTTCATAAAATTCTTTAAAGGGTTTGGCTTTGAACTGGGTTCCATTATCTATAGTTAGCTCCCTTGGCACTCCGAACCTGCATATGATATTTTGCTAGAAGAATTTTTGCACATTCCTTGAAGTGATAGCAGTTAGAGGTTCAGCTTCGACCCATTTAGAAAAATACTCAATTGCTACCACTGCAAACTTCAAGCTGCCTTTTGCCATTAGAAAAGGGCTAATGTGATCCATTCCCCATCGTGCCATTGGCCACACCGGGGCAATAACTTGAAGTGGTACTGGTGGACGGTGGCTCCGTCTACCCATCCACTAGCATCCTTGACAGGTTCGAACCAATTCCTCCGCATCTCTTACAATTGTTGGCCAGTAGAGCCCCTGCCGAAGTGTCTTTCCTGCTATAGCACGGGGGGCCAGGTGACTTCCACATAAACCTTCGTGAATGTCTCGAAGTATATCTTGGCCTTCGGGTTGAGAGATGCACCGGAGTAAGGGAGAACTGACTACGGCTTTGTATAATATTCCATTGACAAGCTCATAATTTCAATCCCTTGCTTGCAACCTTCGGAAATCTGGACCTTCTGACAAGACTGCGCTGTTTTGCAAGACATCCATTATCAGAGCCTACCAGTCTGTAGTTGGGATGCAAAGGACTTTTGCGGAGGGTAATTGATTTACTGTAGGCTTGACAAGTTCTTCATAGAAAGCACCCTCCGGGAGGTCCAATGCTCCGGCTGCAGCCTTCGCTAGAATGTCTGTAAGTTGATTATCTACTCGAGGTATACTCCGAACAGAAAATCCTTTGAACATTGTTTCTGTCTTGCGGATTTCTTCCAGATACTTTGCAAGATGCGGGTTCCTTGCTTGAAAGCTTTTGTCAACATGCCCTACGACGACTTGGGAATCTGTTTTAATTATAATCCTTGCTGCTCGTGGTGCCTTTGCCTTTCAGAGGCCTAGCAGGATTCCTTCATATTCTGCGATATTATTGGTGGTCTTAAAGTTGAGCCTCGCAGAATACATGGCTTTTTGCCCTGACAGTGATATTATTACAGCTCCAGCTCCGACACTAGATGCCTGATAGGCTCCATGAGAAACAATTGTCCATCGACCTTCGGAGGTTTCTTCCGGAGCCCAAACTGCAGATGGAGTCCACTCTGCCACGAAGTCAGCTATGATCTGAGATTTGATAGCTATTCTCGCCATGAAGGAAATACCAAAGGGGGCTAGCTCGACAGCCCATTTTTCGATCCTACCCGTGGAATCTTTGCTTCGAAGCATATCACCAAGGGGATACGAGGTAGGAACGATTAGGTTATGTGCTAGAAAGTAATGTCTTAGCTTCCACGAGGCCATTACTAAAGCATAAGAAAATTTTTCGAGCTCGGAGTATCTTGTCTTTGCTCTGGACAAAACCTTTGAGACGAAGTAAACTGGGTTATGCACCATCTTTCCTTTAAGCTCAACTTCCCTGACCAATACTGCACTTACTGCAGAGCCCGTTGCTGTAAGATAAAGAAGGAGAGTTTCTTCTGGGAGGGGCACAGTAAGTGTTGACAGGCTTCCGAGGTATTCTTTAATATCATCGAAGCTCTTCTGGCACTCCGACGTCCAGTTGAAACTTTCGGACCCTTTTAGAGCTTTAAAAATTGGAAGGCTTCGCTCGGTTGATCTGGCCAGGAATCTGCTGAGAGCTGCGAGCCATCCTGTTAGCTTCTAGACCTGCTTTAAATTTTCTAGTGGAGCCATTCTTTGCAATGCACTTATCTGCGTCGGGCTAGCTTCGATTTCCCTACTCGAAACTAAATACCCTAGCAGTTTTCCTGCTTGCGCCCCGAATATACATTTTTTAGGGTTGAGGCGAACTCCACATGCTCGAAGGCTCTCAAATGTTTCAGCTAAGTCTAGGCTATGATGGTGCTTTACAACACTCTTTATTACAATATCATCCATATAGGCTTCGACATTTCAGCCTATTTGATGACCTAGAGCCTTAGCTATCAAACATGAGAAGGTGGCTCCGGCATTCCGCAAGCCGAAAGGCATTCTTACATAACAAAATACTCTGGATGGGGTTATGAAACTCGTCTTGGCTTCGTCTTTGCGCTTTAGCCAGACTTGATGATAACCAGAGTAAGCATCCAGAAAGCTCAGTAATTCGGAGCCAGCCGTAGAATCCACCAGCTGGTCTATTCGGGGCATAGGGTAGGGGTCTCGCGGGCATGCTTTATTTAATGATGTGAAATCAATGCACATGCGCCACTTGCCGAAGCCCTTTTTCCTGACAAAAACAGGGTTAGCTAGCCACTCCGTGTGGGCTACTTCCCTGATGATGCCAGCCCTTAACAATTTTTCCACTTCTACCTTGGCGAAGTCTGCCCTCTCTGCTGATAACTTACGGAGCCCCTGGCGCAATGGCCTAGCCTTCGGGTTGACAAGCAAACTATGCTCGATGATACTCCAGTCAACCCCGGTGATGTATTCATCGGTCCAGGCAAAGATGTCCAAATTTTGCTTGACTACTTCCTCCAATGAAGTGACTATCTCTAGAGGTAGCCCCTTGCCGAACTGTATTGGGTACTCCTCGCCATCCTTCAGAATTATCTTCGTGACGACATCACCTTCTGGGCTTGGCTTTAGAGAAAGGCCCTTCGAGGAGTTTGAAGACTCCGAAGCCTCCTCTGTGTGCTCCGACACACTGTGCACTTACCGAGGGTCCAATGGCTGACTGTGGCCATACTCCATTATTCGGGCTACAGCTTGGTCTCCTGAGATAGTGAGAACTCCACCTTGTGTGGGCATCTTGAGACATAAGTAGTTGTGATGTGCTATAGCCCCGAACTGGTTCAAAATCCCCCGTCCAAAAACTGCATTATAGGCATATGGGGCGTCGACGATGTCGAAGATCACTTCTTCCACCCTGTCCAAGGGCCCCTCTCCGAAGGCAACCTCGAGGCCTATCTAGCCGAGGGCATCGAGAGGCAGACCTGCGAAGCCTTGGAGTGGGCGGGCCACCGGAAGTAAATGCCTCTGAGGAATGCACATCTGGTCGAAGGCCTGGACAAAAAGTATATCTGCGGAGCTCCCGCCATCTACCAGGATCCTTCGAACTTCCACTCCAGCTATATCAGCTAAAATGACTAGGGGGTCAGCATGAGGGAATTTCACCCCCGCAACATCATTGGCAGTAAAGGAAATAGGTACATGAGACCACTCGGGCATTCCTGCCGTAGAATTCGAGGTCCCTATGTGCCCTACTTCGCGGACATATTCTCGCCACTGCCTTTTTGACATGTTTCCGAGGGTCCCCCTCTGGAGATGGGCAGGACCACTCGCTTGCCACGATTTTGGGGATCTTCCTGCTTCGGTGGTGGCATAATATTGGCCACCAGGAGCTGCATGGTGGCTTCGGGGACGCCGGCTAGGGCCACGGTTTGCACGGGCTCCGAACGTGCCGCTGGAGGGGCTCGATCCGAAGTACCTCGCCCAATACTTCGTCCAAGGTATTCACCCCAAAGGGTTAATACAGACTTACAATCCTTCGTGTCATGGCTTCTATTCTCGCCATGTACACAATAGAAGAAGCTCTAGTGCCTGCCAGGTATTCTTGTTGGGGCTTCGAAGCTCCAACATTGAAGCCTTGCGCCTGCTGGAAGTTGGCAAGTGCCTTCGGGGCAGAGGGCGCAATGTTCAACACCTCCGAGCGGAAGTGCTTCTTTCCCCGCCTATGATCATTGAAAAAATTGTCATGGGGGGCTTGCGGAGAGGTTGGGACTTCGGGCTCCGTCTTCACTTCTCGAAGGGTTGGTGCAGGTGCTACAGTTCTTTGGAGGCAGCCTTCCTCTGCCTTGGCATACTGTTTAAAGTATGCCATCAGTTGTGCCACAGATGACACCAGTTTTCGATGAAGCTTGCTGAGGAGATCTGGGTTCAACACCCCTTCGCGTACGGCATCGACTACCGAAGAGGTAGACAAGCCTTTGATCTGAGACTTGGTGTGGGCGAAGCGTGTGAAATATTCCCGCAGCGTCTCCCCCACTTGTTGCTTCACCTGAAATAGACTCCCAGTCGACATCGGAGCCACAAATGTACCTTGGAAGTTGCTTACAAACTTCCTCTTCAGCTGCTCCCAAGACTTGATCGATCTTGTCCTTAGAGACTAGAACCATATGAGAGCTACACCTTCGAGAGCGAGGGGGAAGCACTTCGCCATATTGTTACGCACCCCTCCGCTGGCTTCTATCACCAAAGCATACGAACGAGCGAATTCTCCGGGGTCAGACCCACCGGAATACTTGTGTAGTTTCGAGGCTTTAAACTTGGGATCAAAGGGCACTTTCTACAGGTCCAGATGCAACGGAGACTCATCATCGAAGGATGCATTCTAGGCCTCCTCCAGGACTTTGACAGCTTTGGGAAGGTCATTAGCACCACTGTCTTGAGGCCCTTTTGGAGCATGAGTGGAAGCTTGAGAGCGGAGTCGATCGGCAGCATCTTGCCTCCACCTTGCCACTTCCTCCTGATGTCGCGCTACTTGGGTAGTCTCGTTCTCAGGAAGGTCTTCGTCTCCTTCGCAGGGGAGCTACGGGTCTCGGGAACTGGCGTAGTCGGTTTGGAGCACCGTGGGAGCGGCTCGGGGGCCTCTGGGTGCACGACGTCCAGCGGCCCCTTCGGGGGTTACCGGGATAACTGAAGGGCCTGCTCCGTTGGTCCGAGGGGACCTTCAGGGAGGATCGGAGGCTAGGCTCTGCTTGGGAGGCATAGCTAATAAAGATGAGGTCCGAAGACTGAAGACTTCGATTGGTTTGGGAAGGCGAGGAAGGGCCTTCGAGCTGCACTAGGAAGCCCCTTACCGAAGGGTGCACGGAATCTTGAGATTCCGAAGCTCCCTCCGCAAGTGCTCTTCGAAGTACAGTCAGCAGTAGAGAACTAGGTTCCCCATGGACAGCGCCAACTGTTGGCGTAAAAGATTACGCTAACGGGTTCTCAAAGATTAAGAACTAACAAACAGAAAGTTCGTGTTGAGAACTATCTCAAGCCTCCGAATAGGATAATAGCTCAAGTAGTCCGAAATTGTGTATTGAATAGCTGAGTATTCGATGCCTATTATATGGTAAGAAGGAGGGTATTTATAGGCAAAAAGTCTAAGGAAAAGACCTATGTACCCCTCAATTACAACCGACATAGTGGAAACTATTCGGTACCCCGAATAGGGCTAAAATAGTAAAATCTATTTGGAGAAGATAGATAAGGTAGACGTCTTATCAGTCTAGCTGTTATCCACTGTAGCTTCGGAGCCTTCGGAGAATGCCTTTGAATCATAAGTCGAAGCATCCTTCAGCTTAGAAACTTCATCACCTTCGGAGATGAGCGCAAGCTTTGATGCTGATAAGTTATCTTTGACTGTCAAACTCTAAAGCCCTGAGGATGAAGTATTTTCCCCCAACACCAACCAATTCATCCCTAGGATCAACCCAGAAGGTAACCCCTTGGATTTCTATTTGCACTCTTGGGCTATATAAATTAGCTAAGGTTTGCTTGCCCGGAGTGATTATTAACATAGGTGCTTCTCTTTCAAGCATTTTTAAATTATGTTCTTTTGCAAATGTGGCAGCTATAAAAGAATGTCTTGCACCTGAATCAAATAAAACAACTGCGGGTATTGAGTTAATAGGAAACATACCCAAAACAAGTAATGGTGCTCCTTGTGCTTCCTCGGCGGTGACATGGTTCACATGGGAATGGATCAACTAGTTTGGTGCTGGTCCTTTAACACGCTTGGGATAAGGACATCTGCTAGAGTAGTGCCCCTCCTTTTGACAATTGAAACAACCCACTGGTTTGCCATTCTTGCCCTTCAACACTTCAGTTTTCTGAGCTGACATCTAATTTGGTTGGGGAGCTGGATGATGAACTCTGGCATTGAGCGTGACAGCTGTTGGAGGCTTGAACACTGGACGAGCTTGGAAATTCTGAGCTTGTGGTGCAGGTATAATATGGGGCCTTTGACTATTCCCTTGTTGGTTCTAAAAACGAAAGGCTATCATCTTTCTCCTCTAATGCTCAATCTTGTTTTGTTCATTCCTCAAGTATAGCCTCGTTCACCAACTTTCGAAAATCGGCATAATCTGCAGCGATGAGTTGGACGAACAATTCATCTTTAAGTCCCTTAAATAACTTTTCTTGCTTTTCTGCATCAATGTGAACATCTTCAAGCGTGTAACGAGCAAGACGATTAAACTTGTGCAAATACTCAGTTACAGTTTTTCTTCCTTGTTGTAGCTCTATGAACTCCTTCTTCAAAGCTACAACACCAGTGGGCACATGGGAGGCTCTAAAAGTGGCAGTAAACTCAGCTCAAGTAACAACATGGTTCACTGGTTGAGCTTCCTTGAAATTATCCTACCATTCTGCGACTGGTCCAAGCAGTTGATGAGCGGTGAATGCCACATGCTCATGGTCAGTACAAGGCAGAAGGTCTTGCTTCTTAGTGATGTTACAGAGCCAATCTCCTGCTTTCATTGGGTTGGTGGTGCTAGAGAACGAGGGTGATCTGACACAAAGAAATTCTAACAGTTGAGAAGCGGGGGCTAGTGCAGGTTGGTTTCTCTGGTAATTACCCATTAGTGCTTGTTGTTGGAATTGTTGTAGTTGCGCTTGCTGTTGCTGAATCTATGTTTGTTGTTGTTGAATTTGAGAGAGAAGTGTAGTGATCAATTGGTTCTGAGTAGTCATTGCCTCAGCTAGAGTAGGAGGATTTGCTGCTGGTGGCAATCCTGCTACTCGGGGACCTGTTGTTCCCTGGTTTGGCACTCCCTTAGTAGGATTTCTAGCTGTTGAGGTGGCTTCAGTTGTCATGGTGGAACAATGAGTAACGTGATGTGTTCCGGAAGTCATCTTGAACTGGAGGAATGAACTCCTCGAAAAGAGTAGGAAAGATTTAGAATGGAATTTTCCCTTTTTCAAAAGAAATTTTCTTCTTTATTAATAATTATTTAGCCCTACACAAAATACTCTACATATCCTTGATACAAACCATCAAGAGATATGGCACAAATAAGAGAAACAAGAAACCGCAAAAGACTAAGAGAGACTAAGGACCTACTAGTGACCATTGCTAAAGACACTCTTTACCCTTTCTTCACCTACGGGCTCAAGCTCTTCAGAGTCTTCTTCCTTCACTGAGACAAAAACTCATTGAATTTCGAAGTGACCTTCACCATCTAGTGGCATCGGGGAAGGCAACGGTGTTGGAATCCTTCGATTGGGCGGACGACGAGTAGACTTTCATGCAGTCTTCCAGATACGCGGTCCCTAACTTGGAATGCGAGCTTTCTCTTCTTCCATTTCCTAAATCTGGCGCATGAGTTGTTCATTCTGAAACTGTAGATGATCCACTTGTTCTCCTATCTTAGTGCGTCATCTCTTGCCTTCAAATGCAAGGTATCCATCGCCTTACGAAGACGGACAACCCTGGCATGCACCAGGTGACTAGAGCCTTCACAACCATTGTAAGTATTGGTCGTACAGTCTCTATCTCTGGATGGCAAAGGAAGAAATGTGGATGCAAGAAGACGATCCTCGTAGATAAACTTCAATTCCGTGAGCATCTGGAGTGTTGCTTCCTGGCAAGCAGTCTCAAACCCTCTAGCAGTGGCAGTGAGAGTGTAGAACTCAGCTCCATTCCTATATAAGCAAATCAGGACTTCACAAGTGTTATCTCCTTCCTTCATGAATTCTCCTTGAAATTCAGGTTCCATTTTAAATCTAAGAAATTTAGTCAGCAAGCGAAGCTCTTCGACAAAACCGTCAAGATCTCGGCAGAAGCTATGCAAAGTGGTCGGCATTCTACAAAAATTTACAGAAGGCTTCATTAAATGAGATAAGGGGAGTCAAGGAAATAAAAAGTGTTGGGGGAATAAGTTTTCCCTTGAAGAGGGGCCAAATGACGTCAGCCTCCGACAGCCTTCGGCCCAGAGCCCAACACTGTCAAAGCATGTTCATATCTGGAGAAGCTATTTCTAAGTTTCAAGGTCCACTTCGGAGCCCTCTGGAGCGAGGCCTCCGAACCCCTTTGGAGCCCTCCGGAGCGAAGCCCCCAAGATCACTTTGAAGTTTGCCAAAAGCTAAGTCTCAGTCTAACTTCGAAGTTACTCCGAGCCTTATTCGGAGTTAACCTTCGAGCTTCTTTCGGAGCTCCCCAGAGCCAGTCTCCGGACCCTCAGCTGATTCGAGGCTAAGTCTCCGAGAACCCAGTTTGGAGTTCAGTTCAGAGTATACTTTGAAGCCCACTTCGAAGTGTACTTCGAAGCCTTCCTTGCGGCCTCCGCCTGAAGAGCTCCGGCCCCTACTCCGAACCCAGAAATATTTGCACCTTGCTACAGTGTAGAAGTCATACCAGGGGCCCTTCTGCCCCTAGTATGTCGTTTAGCTGGTCAAGAAGGGACGTTTATCTGACACATCTGTAAAGTTGTTGTTGGAACAATTGCATTAGTTCCAGCAGGTTTTTCTGTGGTGGAGTATGGTATAGAGAATGAACCTCGATGGGTTCTCACAGGGAGAGATAGGGTTTATACTGGTTCGGGCCTCCCCTAGGGGATAATAACCCTACGTCCAGTTTGTAGTGGATTTGGCATGGTGTGCCTTGATGTGGAGAGGATAACTCCAGGGTCTCATGGCCCCCTGGAGCATGTGTCCCGTTACAAGGGCTTGGCCCTGCTTTTATAGGCACGCAGGCCAAAGGAAAAGACTGGAATGCCCCCCTATGAGCCCTTGGTTCATAGGGGCAGAGAGGGGAAAAGGAGCTTAGCTACGGTACAAAAGGTGCCAGACAACTTTACAACTTTACTGGCGTGTCAGGCTGCGCCAGGCTTTGACCGGCTAAACGACATACCAGAGGCGGGGGGCCCCCGGTACGGACTTGGCTCCGGAGGGTGGCCTCCGAACAGGACTCCGGAGGGTGGCCTCCGAACAGGACTCCGGAGGGTGGCCTCTGGGCTTGGCTCTCGGAGGGTGGCCTCCGGACTTGGCTCCGGAGGGCGACCTCCGAACTGGGCTCCCGGAGGGCGGTCTCTGGACTGGACTCCGGAGGGTGGCCTCCGGGCTTGACTCTCGGAGGATGGCCTCCGAACTAGACTCCCGGAGGGTGGCCTCCGGACTTGGCTTCCGGAGGGTGGCCTCCGGACTTGGCTCCCGGAGGGTGGCCTCCGGACCTGGCTCCCGGAGGGTGGCCTCCGGGCTCGGCTCCGGAGGGTGGCCTCCGTGCTTGGCTCTCGGAGGGCGGTCTCCGGACTGGACTCCGGAGGGTGGCCTCCGGGCTTGACTCTCGGAGGATGGCCTCCGAACTGGACTCCCGGAGGGTGGCCTCCGGACTTGGCTTCCGGAGGGTGGCCTCCGGACTTGGCTCCCGGAGGGTGGCCTCCGGACTTGGCTCCCGGAGGGTGGCCTCCGGGCTCGGCTCCGGAGGGTGGCCTCCGTGCTTGGCTCCCGGAGGGTGGGCTCCGGACAGGACTCCGGAGGGTGGCCTCCGTGCTTGGCTCCCGGAGGGTACACTGGGACCTGCAAACAATACTTAGGGAGAAAGCAGGCTCCGACAGTACCTGACTCTGGGCCGGAGGCTGTCGGGGGCTGGCGTCATTTGGCCTCTGTTTAAGGGAAGCATATTTCCCCAACAGTAGCCCCTCGCGTGCAGGCCTTCGGAACGAAGGGGTGCACGCGCCCTTAGGGCAAATGACCTGAAAACACTTCGGAGGAAACATACCTCCGGAGCCAGGACCGAAGGAGACCTCGATTCCTGGGGGGTAATAAATGCTTGTGCCAGAATGGCCTCGGGGAGCCCGAACGGCTCCGCAACGGTCAGAAAAGTTACCGTTACCTTGCTTGGGCCTGATTTGCTTTCGCCGGAGGCCCATCTGGCGGCGGGCTTGGCCCATGACGGTTGGAATTCTTACCGCGCCTATAAATAGGGACTTACCGCGTGCAGCCCCGGCACACTTTCATTCGCTTCTTCTTACCGCCTTACCACCTTCGCTCTCCTCTTCCTCCTAGCCTCGCAGAGCGACCTTCGCGAGCTTCTAGCCCTTCGCCATCCTTTAGCCCTTCGAGCCGAAGTCTGACTAGAATGCCGAAGAAGGCAGTGACGAAGCCCCTGGTTTTGGGCTCGAGCTCGGGCTCCGCCCAGGTGCAGGCGGCGGCAGCGGCCGCGGCAGCGAAGCCCGCGGCTAGGCGACTGGGGCCGAGGGACCTTCGGACGCCCTCCGACAGGTTCGAGCAGACCCTGGAGATGAGGGCTTCGATCTCTACGGAGGAGTCGGTCCGGAGAGCCTGCGAGGGGAAGATTGCGGCAAAGATCCAATTAAGGGTTCCAGAGAAGTCGGAGGCCGTACCGAAGCCTCGGGCCGACGAAGTGGTGGTGTTTGAAGCCTTCTTCGAGGCCGGCCTCGGACTGCCTGCGGTGGGGATGCTGAGCGAAGTCCTCAAGGCCTACAATCTCGAGCTCCCTCAGCTTTCGCCCAACGCAGTCGCGAGGCTAGCTGTTTTTGAGTGGGCCATGAGGGCCGAAGGCTGCGAGGGCCGCGCGGACGTCTTCGTCGCTCTTCACGACGCCAACTGCCAGCCGAAGCCCAGGGAGGGGTCGGACCGCGTCAAGAGGGCGTTGGCCTTCGGCAGTGCCAACTTCCAGCTCCGGAAGGAGTTCCAGGACGCCTTCCCTGCGAGGGCTGTAAACAACAAGTGGTATTCGAGGTGGGACCAAGAATGGTTCTATGCCTCCGTCGGTGCGAACTCACCCCTTCGGAGTACCAACGCTCACATACTGTACCGGCGCGAAGGGGTGGTGAAGACCAGCGAAGGCCTTCTTCAATCGAGGATCTCGCTGCTCCGAAGGGTGGCAGCGAAGATGAGCATGAGGGACCTCGCCGAGGAGTTTATTACCCTTCGGCTTAGCCCCCTCGCGCGCTCATGGCCGGAGGGTCTCTTCCAGGCTTCGGGTCAAGGAGAACTCAGCGAGCTGGCCTTCGACCGCTTCTGTAAGTCTTCGCGCTCTTCTTGCTTTTTAACACTTGAACACTTTGGCCCTAACTCAACCTTTTCGTGTAGCCGACCTCGACATGAGGGCTCCGGAGGAGGCCATCGCGGCGGCGGACCGAGTCGTCGGGACTCCGACCCCCGAGGAGCAGAATCAGCGCCTTGCCCTGGTGGGGTCCTGGGAGCGCTGGAACAGAGTGTGGACCGCGCTCGGCCTCGGGGGGCTCCCCGCTCTGCCGGACTTCGCCCACCTGGCTACCTCGTCGGCCGGAGCCAAGAGGAAGAGGGGGGACGAGGACGAAGCGGATGCCTCGGGGGAGGCTGCGGCGAAGCCCGCAGCTACTCCGACTCCCAAGAAGGCCGCGAAGCCCCTGGCGGTGAGGGCTTCGGAGGAGGAGGCCGATGCGCGCACTCCGGCTGCCAAGGAGGCCACGGATGCTCCGGCGGAACCAGCTTCGGGCGCGAAGGCGGATGTGCCAGCTTCGCAGCGAGGGAGCTGGAGGACGCACCTAGCCCCTGGCTCCTTCCAGGAGATCTCTGATGATGGTAAATCCTTTTTTCTTTTCGCATGCTGCTCTTCAATATGCAGGTTTTGACTTGGCTTTTGCAGAGGACGAAGATGATGCGAGGCCCACTGTGGCGAAGCCGGCAGGCGAAGGTGGGTCGAAGCCCGCCGAAGCGAAGCCCTCGGAGGCTTCGAGCAGCAGCAGCAGCGGCAGCGGCAGCGGCAGTGGGTCAGAGTCCGAGAGCACTTCGTCTGACGGCGAGGGCGGCGGAGACCGTGCGGACCCTCGAGCCGAAGAAGATGTCGACGTGGTGGGCCTGAGCCCCGCCTTGCCGGAGTCCGCGGAGACCACCATGGCAGTGATTCACCCCTTCAAGCCGAGGGGGGGCGTGACGGCGGCGGCGATCCTCGGCTTCCGCGAGGCCTGTGCTTCTGCGGAGGAGGGGGACTTGGTGGCCCAGCTTAGCCACCGAGATCCCACGGAGCTCTTCGTTAGCTCGAACGAAGTCCTTATGCGGGTGAGCGGAGCCCCTTGCAGCTTCGAACTATACTTTGTCTCTTGGTTAATACTTAAGGTTTCTTGAATTCCTGCAGGCCCTCGCACTGAACGCGGCAGCTTCGACTGCTGCTGACCGGCGGATGGAGCGCCTCGCGGAAGAGAAGGAGGCCCTTCGCCGCGAGGTCTTGGAGGAGGCCGAGAAGCGGAGGCGGGCCGAGGCTTCGGCTGCTGAGGCGAAGGAAGCCTTGGCCTCGGAGACGGCTCGGCTCCGCGCGGAGCTCCAAGCTTCGAAGGACGCCGAGGCCCGTCAGGCGAAGGAGAACGAGGAGCTCCGCCAGCGAGCTCGGGATCTTGAAAGCTTTGTTGTGGCTAACCTTGGTGAGGCCACTCAGAGCCTGACCGAGGTCCTTGAGAAGATAGGGACCGAGTGCCGGACTCCGGACTTTGGCGACCAGGACCCGATTGGGGACCGCGCTGATTTCTTGAAGACCGCAGCCTCGGTAGCGGACGAAGCGCTGACGGGCTTCGCTCTTATGGCCGGTCGCGTCGCCGGCCAAGGGGTGCTGCATATGCTTCATGCCGCGGGGTGCGACCACCTTCGGGCTGCGACCTCCGCGACCCCAGTGGCCTTCGGGGGTCCGTACTTGGTGACGCCTCCGGGCGAAGTCCGAGGGGCCTGGCGGCGGCTGCAGGAACCTTGGAAGGAGCAAGGCTGCGAGGCAGTCCTTGACCTCATGAAGGCCCTTCGACAACGTCGGTTCAAGGGGCCCGTCGACTCGGACAAGCCTTCGACCTCGACGACTCCGCCTCCGAAGGTGTAGATCTCCTTAGGCTTTCTTGTAATACCTAGCTGTAGGCTTTGTAAAAACTTATCAGTTTATTAATATGAATGCGGGGGTTTTTTATACCTGCCCAGGCTCAGCCTTCGAGCATAGACCTTGAAGTCCTCGAGGACTCTGAAGGGCTTCGACAACTGTGGGCGATTCTTGAAGTAGCTAGGTCCGAAGGTCCCCCTCGGTTTAAGCTTCCGAGGGGGCCTAGGGGCGAAGCCATCTCCGAAATAGCTCAGGACTTGCTAGCCGCTGTGAAGGCGGAGCCCCTTCAGAACCCCTTACCTTTGCCTTCGCGAACGGTGTTAGCGAGCGATGAAGCCCTAGACTTTTCTGCCTTCGACACGGCCCCGCCTGCTTCGCGAACTTGGAGCAACCTGCAAAGCGGAAGTCGAAGCTTGTGGGCTTCGGAGCCTGGACGGGCCGGTCGAGGGAGAGCGGGCTCCGACGAGGCAACGTCCAGCCGAGGTGGCCCTGGCCGAAGAAAGGGCAAGCGAGGGTCGGGGGCTCGCACACGGTTCTTCTTAGGCTTAGATACAGATTATACGTAGTTTTGTTTCCGAAGCATGTTTGTAACACACTTCACAATATACAATGAATTGAGCTTGTTATCTTCGCACACTTTGTCTGTATGCTTCGTGTTGTTTGGCTTCGAACGCTTAGCTTGCCACGCTCGCATTGCGCATTATATTCGCACACCTCGCATACATTCTTCCCCCCTTTTGCTCGTGGCAGTTAGGGACTTGACCGTTGCTGGTGCGGGCAAAAAATAAACGTGCGAAGGGGTGCGCCTTTTCGGCGGCTTCGGATATTTGGATTTGTATCGAGCGAAGGCCTCTCACGGGCTCCGAACGCATCGATTTGGTGCGAAGCAAGGCTTCCGCATAACCAATTTGAGCGAAGCATGCTTCGGCATGCCGGGGTTTGGATGTTGTACGTGAGCGGGGCTCTGAAACGCACTTAGATTAGGGCGAAGTATGACTTCGAGACGCTTAGGCGTATAGTATATGAGCACGCGAAGCCAGGCTTCGGAGCGTGTTTAGATAATGAAGCAAGGCTTCAAAACTTGGTCCTGTAATGAGAAGGATATTTGGTGTGGATTCACCGAACCTGTGATAGTGTGAGCCACCTTCGACTCTGAGCCACCTTCGACTCTGGGTCACCTTCGACCCTGGGATGCTTCGGGTGCGGAACCCGGAATCCCTGGGATGCTTCGGGCGCGGAGCCTGGAATCCCTGGACGCGTCGGGCCAGTGGCCCGGAGTCCTTTTAGCCCACTGCTACGGGCCCGGGGGCACTGTGCAGCCTTCGGAGGGGTACTCCGGGTTTTAAATAAGGCGAAGCGTGGCTTCGGGTTTAAATAAGGCGAAGCATGGCTTCGGTCTTTAAGTAAGGCGAAGCATGGCTTCGGTCTTTAAGTAAGGCGAAGCATGGCTTCGGTTTTAAAGTAAGGCGAAGCATGGCTTCGGTTTCTGAACAAGGCGAAGTGTGGCTTCGGTTTTTGAACAAGGCGAAGCGTGGCTTCGGTTTCTGAACAAGGCGAAGCGTGGCTTCGGTTTCTGAACAAGGCGAAGCGTGGCTTCGGTTTTTGAACACGGCGAAGCATGGCTTCGGTCTTTAAACAAGGCGAAGCGTGGCTTCGGTTTTAAAGTAAGGCGAAGCATGGCTTCGATTTTATGTTAATGTAACTGCAGATTGGTGTATCGAAGTAAGGCTTCGGGCGGTACTTACCTTGTAGCCCCCGGGCTCCGATGACCTTTGAAGCGTGGAGCAGAGCCCCTTGCCGGAGAGTGGGCTCCGGTATGCGAAGGATGGAGGAAGGCGAAGGTGGCCTTCGATCTGCCCTCGAAGCCCCTTGCCGGAGGGTGCGCGAAGCGAGAAAGCCTCGACGCTCCCCCCTCGGGCGCACTTCGGGTTGCAGGCAGTGGTAGAGAACTTAGCTTCTAGGACTAAGATCCCCACGGACGGCGCCAACTGTTGGAACAATTGCATTAGTTCCAGCAGGTTTTTCTGTGGTGGAGTATGGTATGGAGAATGAACCTCGATGGGTTCTCACAGGGAGAGATAGGGTTTATACTGGTTCGGGCCTCCCCTAGGGGATAATAACCCTACGTCCAGTTTGTAGTGGATTTGGCATGGTGTGCCTTGATGTGGAGAGGATAACTCCAGGGTCTCATGGCCCCCTGGAGCATGTGTCCCGTTACAAGGGCTTGGCCCTGCTTTTATAGGCACGCAGGCCAGAGGAAAAGACTGGAATGCCCCCCTATGAGCCCTTGGTTCATAGGGGCAGAGAGGGGAAAAGGAGCTTAGCTACGGTACAAAAGGTGCCAGACAACTTTACAACTTTACTGGCGTGTCAGGCTGCGCCAGGCTTTGACCGGCTAAACGACATACCAGAGGCGGGGGGCCCCCGGTACGGACTTGGCTCCGGAGGGCGGCCTCCGGACTGGACTCCGGAGGGTGGCCTCCGAACAGGACTCCGGAGGGTGGCCTCCGAACAGGACTCCGGAGGGTGGCCTCTGGGCTTGGCTCTCGGAGGGTGGCCTCCGGACTTGGCTCCGGAGGGCGACCTCCGAACTGGGCTCCCGGAGGGCGGTCTCCGGACTGGACTCCGGAGGGTGGCCTCCGGGCTTGACTCTCGGAGGATGGCCTCCGAACTGGACTCCCGGAGGGTGGCCTCCGGACTTGGCTTCCGGAGGGTGGCCTCCGGACCTGGCTCCCGGAGGGTGGCCTCCGGGCTCGGCTCCCGAGGGTGGCCTCCGTGCTTGGCTCCCGGAGGGCGGTCTCCGGACTGGACTCCGGAGGGTGGCCTCCGGGCTTGACTCTCGGAGGATGGCCTCCGAACTGGACTCCCGGAGGGTGGCCTCCGGACTTGGCTCCCGGAGGGTGGCCTCCGGACTTGGCTCCCGGAGGGTGGCCTCCGGGCTCGGCTCCGGAGGGTGGCCTCCGTGCTTGGCTCCCGGAGGGTGGGCTCCGGACAGGACTCCGGAGGGTGGCCTCCGTGCTTGGCTCCCGGAGGGTACACTGGGACCTGCAAACAATACTTAGAGAGAAAGCAGGCTCCGACAGTACCTGACTCTGGGCCGGAGGCTGTCGGGGGCTGACGTCATTTGGCCTCTGTTTAAGGGAAGCATATTTCCCCAACAGTTGTAAAGCACTTTGTACAGTAGCTAGCTCTTTTTCCCTTTTTGCCCCTACGAGCCTATGAATTATAGAGGGCATTTTAGTCTTTTCCTTTGGCCTGCGTGCCTATAAAAGCAGGGCCAAGCCCTTGTAACAGGTTAACTGCTCCCAGGGCCATGAAACCCTAGAACTCACTACACTACACCGAGGCATATTATGCCAAATCCACCACAAACTGGACGTAGGGCTATTAACCCTTAGGGGAGGTCCGAACTAGTATAAATCTTTTCTCCCTCTGAGAGAACCCTTCGAGGTTCATTTTACACACCATATACACACATACAAAACCTGTGCTGTAGCTAACACAATTGCTACAACAAAAAGCAAGGGGAATAATTGTGTTCGCAAATAGAGAATTTTAACTAGATAAATCCTAAATATAAGGTCTTTTTGTCTTCCAACAGTCAAGTCGACTCTGATACCATCTTGTAACGCCCCGAAATTTCACAATTTTGAGTCTATTGAATTTCCTTAAGAAAATCAATTAACAAAATGTTCATCGAGCGACAATGTCTTACGGGAAACAAAATATAGTCAAAGGCTATTTTATTACACTGAAGATATACTAATAAAATAAAGGCTCCAAAACGACCAACATCTTGCCACTAGAATCGTGCCTCGATAGGGACAATTTAATCCAGACCTTCTTCTTCGACAAACTCAACATCTAAAATGGATTATTCAACAAGGATGAGAACAAAACATACTACACAAGCCATCAAATGCAATATATATGAAGCCTTCTGTATTTTTTAGTAGAATGCCAACCACTTTGCATAGCTTCTGCCGGGATCTTGACGGTTTTGTCGACGAGCTTCGCTTGCTGACAAAATTTCTTGGATTTAAAATGGAACCTGAATTTCAAGGAGAATTCACGAAGGAAGGAGATAACACTTGTGAAGTCCTGATTTGCTTATATAGGAATGGAGCTGAGTTCTACACTGTCACTGCCACTGCTAGAGGGTTTGAGACTGCTTGCCAGGAAGCAACACTCTAGATGCTCGCGGAATTGAAGTTTATCTACGAGGATCGTCTTCTTGCATCCGCATTTATTGCTTTGCCATCCAGAGATAGAGACTGTACGACCAATACTTACAATGGTTGTGAAGGCTCTAGTGACCTAGTGCATGCCAGGGTTGTCCGTCTTCTTAAGGTGATGGATACCTTGCATTTGAAGGCAAGAGATGATGCCACTAAGATAGGAGAACAAGTGGATCGTCTACAGTTTCAGAATGAACAACTCAAGCGCCAGATTTAGGAAATGGAAGAAGAGAAAGCTCACATTCCAAGTTAGGGACCACGTATCTGGAAGACTGCATGAAAGTCTATCACATGTTTATTCACAGGTTTAATGAACAGTAAGTAAATAAACATGTGATACACCATTCACTACCTCGAGTAGCACAATAGTACTCACTCACACAACAGTCCTTAGAAAACTAGTCATCATTCACATTCAAGTTAATTATGCTAACTGTAGAGAACATCACTTGGGTCGCCTTTAACCGTAGGCACAACTTTTCGAAAAGATTGTACTCTAATCAGAGGTGTAAAAATTTACCCACAATGCAAGAATTCAGTAGATCATTACCAAATTCTTGCCAAAACCCTTTGACATAGACCGTTTCAGCAGAAGGACAACCACATTGGGTTTCGCCGACGCTCCAACACTTGGATTATGTCGAACCCCTTTTGTACCTCGCATCATTGTCAATAAAAAGGAAAAATGCGTCATTTCTTCTCGACTCCCCTGACCCGTCGCTCGGTGCATCCTATTGATGCGGCCTATACACCATGTTAGGCCTTACCCACTAGACTTGTGGCTTGTACGGAAATGCTTTGCAATAGATCTCATAGACTGATCCTTATAGTGCCTCGGGTGCTACCAACCAGTATACTCGCTTGCACCCGAAAACCCACCTTTACCATTAACTTAGCCATTTTTCAAACATTGCTTCCAACTTTTAGAACTATGAGAAGAGACATATATGGGGAATATAAACGAGAATAAAGTAGCTATTCTAAAAGCACACAAAACGACGAAAACACAAATTAAAGGAATAAAAATAAATAGTACAATTCATGAAATTAAATTAGTCCGTGTTGTAGAGAAAATTATGATGATCAAAATGGAATTTGAATGGTTTAATTTGGAGTTAGGATGAGAGAGATATGAATTTTTGACATTTGAATCAATTTTGGAATTATTTTTGAACTCAAAAACAGAAAAACTCCACGGAGAACTGAGTCCACATTGAACATGCGCACGTGCGCTATGAACCGGGCGGTAGACAACCATCGAATTTCGATCGGATGGTGCGGGGCGAGGTAGGGGAGTTAAGTTGTGGTGTATGGCCCAGATTAAAACGTGTGAACCAGTACACGATAATGCACCAGATTGAGCCACGTCACGTGTTTAATCAGGACTGCATGCCACAGATCTAATGGCCAGGAAGGTAGAAAAAGAACCATAATAGGATAGGGATCACTCTGGTACCTGCGATGGTTACCAGCAATGATGGACGGCGACCGGCAATGAGCAGGGGCGGGGAGAACTCCTCACGTTCATGACTCTGGTGAATTCCGGCAATGGGATGGCCGATCGGGGTCAATGTAGAGGATTGGGAGGTGGTGGCAGTCACGGTGGTGCTGACGGTGAGAGCTTGCGGGGTTACCGGTGGCGAGGGGAGGCTGTCGGAGCTAAAACAGAGTCAGTGAAAAAACTATGGCAATCATCGGTGGCGAGGCGATAATCGGCGAGGCTAAGGGTGGATACAGGTGTTGACACTAAAATCCAACGATCAAAGTGCCAAACTCATTGATGCCAATATGATGATCCAAAAGCGTGTGGATACTTAGAGATAAACCCCTAAGCATGACACTATGCCGGCGTCGCGTTCCGACAACCCTAGATAGTGACATGAGAGGGTGGAATCGCCAGGCAATTAAACAATAATAAATATTATTCAATTAACCGAGTTGTTGATGAAAATACCCAACTAGCCAAATTAGGGCCGGTTGGACCGAAGCCTAACTGGCAGTCAGTCCGGCCTAAGCAAGTCGGTTAGACCGATGGTAAGCCATCGGTCAGACTGGTGGTGCGAAGTCTAGCCAAAGGGTAGCCTTCGGCGTATCCTGCAAAGTGTAACCGAAGAGGTCTCCTGCCTTCGGCCTTTGGTCAGTTGGACTGAAGAATAACCTCCAGTCAGACTGGATAGTGGCCAAAGGGGGTTCCGAAGGGGTACTCCAGTGCCAACACGAAGCATTCCCGAAGCCTCCTACGAAGCCCGGTTAGACCGGACAGTGGCCGAAGGGGGTCTAAAGGGGTACTCTGGCGCTGACACGAAGCGTTCCCGAAGCTTCCTATGAATCCTAGTCAGACCGGCCATATGCTACCGGTCAAACCGCTGCATGCCGGCACGTCAGATAATGACGCGGCACGGGCCGGTCAGACCAGGGTATTGCCTCCGGTCAGACCGATGGTGTCTAGAGGTTGATCTCCGGGGCTTCGGCAATCGTCTTGTCGTGGACAACTTGCAACAAAAGTTCTTGGTAAAGATGGGAGAGATGAAATACTGCAAAAAAACACCAAGAAATCAAAGGCAATTCAGCCAAACAACCGAATCACCGATAAAACCTGATAAAACGATAAAAATATGTTACGTGGATGAAATTAGTGATTTACAAGTGAATCAACAAGGTTTACCGTGATTACAACATGGCAGAAGGAGAGTTTATAGCGCAAACTCACAAAGATGGATGTTACTTGGCTAATCCTACGGCAAGGAAAGTAGATTGAACGGTAAAAATATGATTCAAGGCAAAATAAAATTCGGGAACCATAAAGCCACGCGGGTAGTGTCGAAGTGATCGGGGTATGGCTTGTGGTAAACCCTAACCCGACCCCTAGGTGTCCAACTCGCACATTCTCTAAACAGTGCGTGAATTCGCTCCTCGATATCATCTATGCCTCTTGCCTACGCGTGTCTCTCGTGCAGGGGTATGACACGCGGTTGTATATTGGTGTGTCAGCCATGCAGCTCCTCCTCTCATGCTGGCTCATGATGAGGGACGTGCTTGGGCCTATACGGTTGCGCGGGAGCATGAGGTGCAGGCAACGCGAGAAAAGTTAGCGCAGGCACGGGTGGCGGCGGCGCATAGTAGGTGGCAGGGGCAGTCTGACCTGCCATAGGGCCGGTCTAACAGAAGGTGTGATAGTCGGTTGGACCGTCCTGATGGCCGGTCTGACCGACTATTGCCAGCTATTGAGGCTGACACATGCTAGTTTGATCGGCCCAATGGTCGGTATGACCAATAGGGCCATACGCGGTCTCGACCATGGATGATGTGGTCGGAGATGTGATGGATTTTTCGGTACCCCGGTCGGTTCTACTGTATATGCGATGAATAGGGGGTACACTTGCAATCGGAGTTGTAGAAGCAGCCTCTGAAAAAATGAATCTCTTGAACATCGTCTCCATTCTAGAGTCGACCATGGTTTCAAGGAAATTTGCAAAATAAGCGCTAACGTCTTGATCTACTGTGGTGGCCATCTTTTGCTCGATGTCCCGAGAGGATAGTCGAGGGGACGATGGTGTTATGTTGCTCCCAGAGAGGTCGGGGATGTCGATGTCACGCTTGACGAAGCCCCCGCTGGTCTTGGTGACGCGCCCAAGCAGAAGAGCGTGCAACCCTTTGTCTTGGCCTCGATCTCTGCCCTATCCTCCTCGGAGAGGTTGTCAAGGGTGGGGAGGATGATGTTGTTGTAACCGGATCCATCGGTGTCGAAGGTCCCGCTGATGTAGACGTAGTAGATGCACCCGTCACCGATGTAGTAGTACTTGGCATGTTTCTCCCCAGCGGAGTCGCCAAAAAGTGTGTTGACACTAAAATCTGACGATCAAAGTTCCAAATGCACTAACGCCGATTCGAAGATCCAAAAATGTGTTGATACCTAGAAACAACCCTAGGCGTAACACAACGCCGACGTCGCGTTCCGACAACCCTTGATAGTGATAAGGGAGGGTGGAGTCGCGAGGCAATCAATTCACAAAGTTATAACCCAATTGGCCAAAAAAGGAAAAAGCGATTAACCGACCAAACTAGGGCCAGTTGAACCAAAATAACAGGGCGGTTAGACCGACCTAAAGGGGCCGGTTAGACCTACAGTAACCTAACGGTCCAACCGTGCAAGCAGAAAGGGAATTGCCCAGGGCCGACTGCATCCAGCCGGTTAGACCGACTGTGCACCATCGGTCGGATCGACGCGTGCCTACAACGGGATGATGGCTCGACACGCCCCGGTCAGACCGGTCGTATGCCGTCGGTCAGATTGATAGCAATAGATCTGATCACTTGGGTCCTCTAGCGATCACCTTGTTGTTGGTATCTTTTCGTGGGAGTTCTTGGCGAGGATGAGGGAGATAAAACACTGCAAAAACACCAAGAAACCAAAGGCAATTCGACCAAGAGAGCGAATCACCGGTAAAAACCGATAAAACGATAAAAATATGTTACGTGGATGAAACAGATGATTCACACGTGAATCAACAAGGCTTAGCGTGATTACGACACGGCGGATGGAGAGTTTACAATGCAAACTCACAAAGATGGACGTTACTTGGCTAATCCTAGGGCAAGGAAAGTAGATTGAACGGTAAAAGTACGATTCAAGGTAAAATAATAGATTGGATCTATTAGGGCTTGGGGGAGAGAGAGAGTCCCTTGAATCGGTATTGCCCCTATATTTATAGGGGTTGGACATGACGTGTCTGAGCTCTAATTTGAGTTAGATACGACTCCAAGTCATTAAGAATTAATTAGAGATAAATTTAACCCGAAATCAACTCATTTGAATCAGATACAGTGTGGTCCAGTCTGACCGGACCCATATGGCCGGTCTGACCGGGCCTACATGGTCGGTCAGACCGTGCCTACATACATGGTCGGTTGGACCGGCCTGTGCCAGGTCTTGACATATTTTAAGCACAAATTACCGAAAAGTGATATTTTGACAATTTTTACCATTAATACCCTTTTTTGCTATCAACAACCGCTATCATCCGAAGTATAGCCATATGATCCAAAATTAACTTTGTTTCCGTTTGGTTGAGAGACAAGGTGGAATGGGATGGCTCCATCCTAGATTTTTACGATGGGATCGTCTCATCTTGTGTTTAGTTCCGAGGAATAGGAATATCCTAGTTTTGAGTTTAGTTTGTGGGTTGAGAGAAATGAGACCCCACCCCACAACCTCCGACATGCCCCGTGACTTCAAGTCCTTCAATAGAGCCTTTGCCTTAGATCCACTGGGAAAATTACACATATGCCCCAAAGTTGATCTACACTTGATAAATTGCCCCAAAGTTGTTGTCCCTTATCGATATACCCCAAAGTTCACAATATGGAACAAATAGATAGTGAGGCAAATCTGTAACCTATATTATGAACTTTGGGGTATATCTGCGAGGAACAACAATTTTGCACAATTTATCTAGTGTATGTCAACTTTAAAGTATATGTGCAATTTTCCTTAGAACATTCGACTTGTCCCGAAACCTCTGACTATCCTTAGAGCATCACCAAGAGATCCCTAAATTTTATTCCCTAAATTGTATATAGGAATCATCCTAAACTCTATCTCATCCTAAAAATTAATTAATCTACAACAGTTTCCCTATAATTTTGATCCCTATTTTTTAAATCCTACAAATATGGTCTATAATATATAATAATTTTGAGTAAAACTATGATGCATTCTAATATATGTATTGTCCAACCTATAACAACACGTACGGGAAAAAATAATATACATGCAAGAGAAAAATATGTGTAAATGGAAATAGAGACTTACCAAATTAATCCTATATTTGAGAGAGATGAATGGTGATTTAGAGAATGGATTAGAAAAGGGACTCATTTAGGGGAACTCTTAGGCTGCATTTGGTTCGGTGGTGGGAGGCTGCATTGGCGTTCAATAAGCTGAAGCCCAACCAAAGAAGGCTGGGGCCCACTTCCATTCTGAAAAGCTGGCTGTGTTTGCATGTTGTTTTCCACTAAAAACCTATAGCAGGTCCAGACTAGCTTTTTGCAGCTTTTTTCCTTCCGTGCAGAAATCTCCACGCCACCGCACCACCTGCCGCCAGCCTCCACCGCGACCCACGACACCGGGCTCCGCCGCTCCCCTCCTCGCCGGGCTCCGCCGTGCCTCCTCCCTGCCGGTCTTCGCTGCTCCACTCCTCGCCGGGCTCCACTGCGCCTCCTCCCTGCCGCGCCCCTTCCCGCCGAAGTCCGCCACGCCTCCTCCTCGCCGGCCACCGTGCGCCCCTCCGGCCCTCCCCCTTGGACGCAAGCGCTTCAGCGTTGTTTGCCTTCCCCAGTGAGCTCCCGTTCCATCAAGAAAATTGTTAAAACACCATTTGCTTCCCTTCACAACCAGGTATGCTTCATGTACGTGTATAGTTATTTGCTTATGAGCATTGTCTATGATTTATTAATGAATGCAGCTAGATTAGTATATGATTGCTATATGTTTGATATATATGTATGCAAGTAGTATGGGTGAAAAGGCGGTCTGGGATAATGCAAATCTGAAGCACTTCATTGACATTTGTAAGGAGGAAATCAGTATTGGGAATAGGCCTTTTGGTTGTTTTACTAGAACGGGTTGGAATAACCTTGAGGAAAAGTTTTTTGCAAGATCTGGGTTGAAGCTAGTGAAATCACAGTTGAAGAATAAATTAGACAACATGAAAAAAGATTACACTGTGTTCATGGAATTAAAAAATGCCGCCATTGGACTTGGTTGGGATGATGCAAATCAAACTGTTGATTGCTCTAACACATGGTGGGATGAACATCTTGCGGTGAGTCAAGTGTAGTTATATTTTTCTTGGTCCATTATATCCTCATCTTTATATAGTTTCCCTTGACTTGCCCCTTTATTTTACAGCATTGCAACAACCCTGAGAGAAATATCAAGTGTGTCCATGTCAAGTTTCGAAAGCGTGGACCCAAGCACCTTGATGATTTGCATCTATTATTTGATAAGGTGCATGTTACCGGAGCTTCCGCAATTTGTCCGGGAGATATTTCCTCTAGTGAATCAAGTCATGAGGATGCAATGTAGATTACAAACAATGAGAAACCCAAACCAGTAGCAAAGAAGCGCAAAAAATTGTCTACTTCGACTGAAAAGGAGAAAGAGAAAAGTCCATTTTTTCGGATGTACAAGAACACATGTATGAAGATTGAAAGTGTGTTGGACCAGAAACGGCGACCAGAGGGGGGTGAATGGGAGCTTTTAAAATTTCAGGCTAAAAATAGCCTTCTATTTTAATTCAGTCTACTGCGGAACAGGCTTCGAACACAACCTTCGAAGTTCTGGTTCGGAGGTATTTGACAGCTCCGAACACAGGCTTCGCAAGGAGTAAAAGTCTGAAGCCAAGAAGACTTCGCTCAACATGCAACCCCGAAAAATCAACTCAGCCAAGTCAGTGCAGGCTCCGCACACAGGGTGCTTCGAGCAGGCTTCGCACTTCACCCTTCGCAAGAGTGGACTACCCTCTGAGGACTTCGACCAAGTACTTAGCGACAGCAACTAGTGCTAGGCTTCGTACACCGAAGGTCTAAACGCACACTTTACGGACTTCGCTAAGGACCTCGACACGGGAAGAAACGATGGGCTTCGATCAGGGCTTCGCTAGTAAACAGCGAGGTCTAGCCTCCAGTTACACAGAGCGAACGCACACTGAGAAAGCACACTTCGCACAAAAACACACTTCGCCTAGACAGGCTTCGGCGCACTACTACTAGCGAGGTATGCAAACAAGCTCAAGCAGAAACTTAACACAGAAGCAGTGCTTCGCTGCTTGAACAAGGAACACAATAAATGAACTCACAGGATGAATACAGAGTGTGGTGGCTAGTATAGGAGCTCAACAGTGAATGCTCAAAGTGTTAAATGTTACCTACCCAGCCCCCTTATTTATAGCCACTATTCACCTAGTGAATTGACTACTTTACCCCTAGGGTTTACAAAGGTTTTGTCTCATCAGAACTGAGGGGTACAAAAGGTAGTCAACTTTATTTGGAGGCTTCTCTGTCAGCTTTGTAGAGGGGACAGCGTCAGCTTTTTGCAGAGCAGACAATGTTAGCCTTTGCAGTCTTTGACCTTTCTGGAGCCCCCTTCGCACACGAGGGGTGCGGTAGCTTCGATGAGAAGCCTTGAGCCTGACGGCCTTCGCTTCACCGAAGTCAGCCTCCGATACAGTGACGGTTTTGAGCCGAAGCCGTCAAAGCCCTTGGGCCTTCGCACCACCACCTTCGGAGTGGATCACCACGGCTTCGCAGCTACTCCTAGCTCGAACTCCGTCAGTCCATGTACCGAAGCCATGCATGGCCGAAGTACCACAAGACATCCTTTCTCCGGAGCTAGCCTCGCTCCAAAGCCTTCTTCACTCCGAAGCCCCCCTTCGGAGTACCACCCTTCGAAGTCCCTCCTTCGTCCAAGGCCTCCGCATGAAGCATTCCATGAGCACTTCGTCGTAGTGCCTCTCCCCGAGCACACTCCTCGACAAGCCTCATCCGGACCATGCCTTCGATGCACCTTGACTTCTGAGACCTTCGTCGGGTACCCTTCGAGTGTCTCCCTCCGGAGCACACTTCGAACACCTTGCCTCTGCTGAGGACTTGATCCACCATACTCCGAAGTCACTCCTTCCGGAGTACCCTTCGAAGTGCCTCGCCTCCAAGGACTTTGTCTCGGGGTACCTTCACCCGGAGGCACGCTCCGCACTTACTGCCTTCTCCCGGCGCACCTCGACCCGAGGACCGACCTCGACCCCTTCGCAGCCTTCGTGACGGAGCTCCCCGCTCCACTGGCATCAAGCCTCTCGCTTGACCCAGGTTCACCTGCTATGAACCGTCTGTCGCCTCCGCAGTCCCCTGCGCACCACAGACAAGCAGATAGATGTATCTAGTACTCCGGAGACCTCTCCGGGTTAGCAACCTTCAGCACACACTCTGGTGTACCGCCCAAAGTACCAAGACCTTCGGTACAAACCCAGTCATCGTGTACTGTCGGACCCCTCTGACAGGCACACTCCGCTGCAACAGCTGCAGCAACCAAACCCACCGAACCCTTCGGTGAAACAGCCTCCGAACCCCTTCGGAGGTACCCCTTCGAAACAGAGGTTAAACACAGTCAATCACTCATCACAGACTCCGAAACCAACCCTTGGTTTCTCAATCTCCCCCTTGATGAGTGCATTGACAACCAAATTCAAGTTCAAGAAAATTTAAAGAATTTTAGCACACAGGTGACCATAAAAACTCAGAAACGAGCCAAATCATGTCACTTGACAAACGAATTTTTCTCCCCCTTTTCAAAAGAGTAAAAGCCCCTTCGGCGAATCTCCCCTTTTTCAAGATAAAAACTCCCCCTGTGAAAATTATACATTTTTGCAACAGAGAACTCAAATTTCTCCCCCTTTGGCAATGCAAGCATCAAGGAGCATTTAAAAGATGCATAGCTTCAAAATGGGCAGATTTGCAAAGACATATAAAGCAAAAAATATGCCAATACTTAATACCAAATATCATGTGCTCATCTCAATTTAACATTCTCTAAAAACATGATGACAGCATGTGATTTTGTCATTTTGAATTAAAAGCATCACCACTCAATCATGGTAACTAGACAAGTAAAAGCAGCGACTGCGCAAAGCTAGTCAATTTCTACTCTAGACAAGCAAGTCCAGTTCAAATGGAGCATTAAAAGCAAACTTGATGATCAATGAATTTTGTTGTTCTTTTTCATAATGCCAGGGGTTATTTGTTTGTCCACCTTATACTGTCCAATCAAGCCAAGCCTAGGCATGAAAGCCATCGGAAGCTTAAGGCGGTGATTTTGGCATACACTACACTATCCCAGTTCAGACCAATGTGCAATGGTAAGCAGTCTAGAATAGAGTAGTGCGACAAACAAACCCACCTGGATCTTTTCACTTGAAGCATGCAAATCATGGAGTTTTTGATTTTAACTAAGTGAACCAATTTTTAGCACTTGATGAACATCCATGAGTAAGTAGAACAATTTTTCAAGTTGCAATTTTTAGCATCCAAAGAAAAGTGTCTGGCTATCAAGCAGATAAAAGATAGCTAAAGGAGTCCTGCCTATACATGCTAGATACAAGATTGAGCAGTGAGCATGATTTGAGTTTGGAAAGAAAACATCATGCACATTAATGTTTCAGATAAATTAAAAAGAGCTGAGCTGTCATGATTTCATGAATTAAAATGAGGCATATAAGTGCAACAGATGTAAATGCAATTCCACACATGATGAGCATATGCAAGATAATTAAAATTAGCTCCCCCTCATAAAATGTCGTAAGGGTGACAAATACCAAGTTCCCCACGCAAGTAGGCAACTCGAGAAGCATCGAGGGGTTTCGTGAAAATATCGGCTAGCTGGTGTTGGGTATCTACATATTGAAGTTCAATATCACCCTTCTCATTGTGATCTCTGAGAAAATGATATCGCACATCAATGTGTTTGGTTCTGGAGTGCTGAACCGGGTTATTTGCAATACAAATAGCACTAGTGTTATCACAGAAAAGTGGAACACTCTTATAATCTAACCTGAAATCCCGCAAAGTGGAAGCCATCCACAAAATCTGAGAGCAACAACTAGCTGCAACAACATATTCGGCCTCAGTCGTCGATTGTGCAACACTAGACTGTTTGCGGGAAGACCAGCAAACCAGAGAAGTACCCAGAAAATGACAAGTACCAGAGGTACTCTTCCTATCAATCCTACACCCAGCAAAATCCGCATCGGAATAACCTCGAAGACACAAAGAGGAAGACGCTGAATACCATATGCCGAACTCAAGGGTATGTTTGAGATACCTTAGAATGTGTTTGACCGCTTGACGGTCCGAAGCTCGTGGTGAAGCCTGAAAACGAGCGCACAGACACACTGCGAAGTGTATGTCCGGCCTCGTAGCAGTCAAGTAGAGGAGGGAGCCGATCATGCTTCGGAACTCCTTCTGATCTACGGCTTCTCCATCTTCGTCAGGATCCAATGCTATAGATGTAGCCATTGGAGTGGCGAGTGGCTTCGCATCAGCCATGTCGAATTTCTTGAGCAGGTCCTTGGTGTACTTCGTCTGGTGGACGAAAGTACCTTGTTTGCCTTGCTTGATTTGCAAACCAAGGAAAAAGGTGAGTTCACCCATCATGGACATTTCAAATCCCCTGCTCATGGTATCTGCAAACTCGGCAACCAAAGCATGAGAAGAGCCACCAAAGATGATATCATCCACATAAATCTGAACTAGGAGGAAATCTTTGCCATGCTTGAGAGTGAACAGGGTTTTATCAACAGAGCCCATCAAATACTCCCGCTCAAGCAGAAAAGACTTAACTCTATCATACCAATCCCGAGGGCCTGCTTGAGTCCATAGAGAGCCTTATGAAGTTTAAGGACTTTATGTGGGTATTTGGGGTTTTCAAAACCAGGGGGTTGTTTTACATAAACATCTTCACCTATGAAGCCATTAAGAAAGCACTTTTGACATCCATTTGATAGAGTTTGAATCCCCGGGATGTCGCAAAGGCAAGCAAAATCCTAATGGCCTCAAGGCGAGCAACAGGTGCAAAAGTTTCAGTAAAATCAATCCCTTCTAGTTGAGAATAACCCTGAGCTACAAGCCTAGCCTTGTTTCTAACTATAGTCTCATCCTCCCCTTGTTTATTTTTGAAAATCCATTTTGTTCCAATGAAATGAACATTTGGTGGAGGATCAACTAAAGTCCAGACTTGGTTTCTCTCAAAATTTTCAAGTTCTTCATGCATGGCATTGATCCAACTAGAATCAGAAAGTGCATGACTAACATCTAAGGGCTCAAAAGAAGCAACAAAAGCAGAATTAGTGAAATGAGCATGAGAACGTGTTACCCTTTGATCAAGCTCACCAATGATCTGCTCGGGAGGATGCATCCTTTGAACATGGTGTGGAGCCTCGCGGCGGGATGCAGTCTCCCCCTCAACTTGTGCGTTGGAGTGGTCCAAGATGACCGATGTCGAGGTAGTTGCTTCGGGACCTTGTGCCGAGGTGGTCGAAGTGGGGTCAGCTTCGGGGGTTGATGTCGAGGGTAGTAGGGGTTCATCCTCGAAATCTCCGGGATCTTCTTCTTCGAAGATGGTCTGTTCCATGTCGTGTTCATTTGCATGTTCAAGAGCAGAACTAACAGACGGGGTTGATTCATCAAAAGTCACATCACATGACTCGATGACAGTGTTAGTTTCCAAATTATAAACACGATAAGAATGACCATGAGTAGTATAACCCAAAAAGATCCCGTCAGAAGATCGCGACTCAAATTTGTCCAAATTACCACGTTTTAGGATAAAGCAGCGACAACCAAATACTCGAAGATGAGTAACCTTGGGCTGTCTCCCAAAACGTAGCTCATAAGATGTTAAGATTAAAATTGAGTGCAAGAAGATTCGGTTTGAGATGTAACATGCAGTGTTCATGGCCTCAGCCCAGAATTTTCTAGGAGTCCTATGCTCATCGAGCATCGTCCTAGCCATCTCAACCAAAGTGCGGTTCTTCCTCTCAACAACACCGTTCTGTTGAGGAACTCGCGGAGCAGAGAATTGATGTTCTATGCTATGCTCCATGCAAAAGTCAACAAAGAGACTGTTCTTGAACTCAGTGCCATTATCACTTCGAATGAATTTTAATGCACCAGGGAGTTCAGTGAAAAGTCTCAAAGCCAAGCTCCGAAAGTGTGAAAACACTTCATCCTTGCTGGCAAGAAAGAAGACCCAAGAGTAGCGAGAGAAATCGTCGACAATCACTAAAACATACCACTTGCCGCCTAAAGAACTAAAACGAGAAGGACCTACAGTGTCCATGTGGAGAAGTTCTCTGGGTTGTTCAGTCATCACTGTGGTGACCGGCGAATGCGAAGCAGCAATCATTTTTCCATGTCGACAAGGAGCGCAAACTAAATTCTTCTCAAACTTGAGCTTGGGCAATCCTCGGATCAGACCTAGGGCACTCAGACGAGCGAGCAACTCAAAGCTCATATGCTCTAGTCTCCTATGCCACTCCCAAAGCTCAGAAGTCGAATGTGCAACAAGACAGTGAGAAGAACCAGATGGCTCAGAAAAGTCAGCTCCAAAAACTCTCCCAACTCTAAAGATCTTACAGACCACAACGCCATCAGAATTGAGCACTTGCGAAGTATCGCGATGAAATCGCACTTCGAAGCCCTCATCAAGCAACTGAGATACAGACAGCAAATTGTATCCCAGGTTTTCAACCAAAACAACATCTTTGAGAGTGAAATTCGAGTTTATTCTTACCACACCTTTACCTTTCACTCTACTCCTTCGATTGTTCCCGAAGGTGATATGTTCCCTTTGCTTGGTTGTGGTGAGGCTGGAGAACCATGCTGCATCTCCGGTCATGTGGCGTGAACAACCGGAGTCCATGATCCACGTGCCCTCCAAGCCTCCATCTGCCGCCTACACATGATAAGAGAATCTCGATCGCTCAGTGCTGGGGTGAGTGAAAATATGACGAGGCATCCAGCACTGAGTGACACGAGTAGTAGGCACAGAAAAAATAGACTGTCTACGCACCAGTGTTGAAAAAATCGGCCGATCAGCCGATTAATCGGCCGATTAATCGGTGATCGGCCATGTACCATTTAATTTTCACTGAAATCGGCCATTAATCGGTCAACCGATTAATCGGTCGGTCAAACCGATTAATCGGTGGTCAACCCGATTAATCGGTGCCAACCGATTAATCGGTCCGGCCTGGGGGGGCTGAAAAAAATGGGTTTTCCCCCCTCTTTCCTCTTCGCGACGCCAGATCTGAAGCCAGAGCCAGCTTCCCCTTCTTCGCGACGCCAGATCTGACGCCGTCCGCCGCCCCGCCGTCGTCGCCCGGCTCCCCTCCCGCGGTCCCCGGCTGGAGTCTGGACGCCGAGCGCGCGTCGCCGGCTCCCCTCCCGCCCGCCGCGCGTCGCCGGCTCCCCTCCTGTTTGCTGGAGGATTGACTCTTGCGACATGGAGGGCAGCGGTGTGAAGGTTGGCCGGAGGGAGGTGCTTGGAGGAGAGGAGCTACGTGAGGGAGAGAAGTCACAGAACTGAAGAGAGGAAGAGAAGTAGATAGCAGCTGAACGGGTGGTTGGAGGAGAGGAGTGGAGAAGGGATTGAGGGCATTATATACTCTAGGGTTTGCGGGGTTTATATAGATATGGTTTGACTAGAATAATATGTTAACTATAAATTTAATATTCAACATTTATTCATTTAACCGATTAATTGATCGACCGATTAATTCAGTTAATCCCCGATTAACCGATTAATCCTTACTCGGTGGTTGGCCGATCAGCTACCGATCACCGATTTTTCTAACACTGCTACGCACAGGATATTCAGAATGATGCAAAGTACGAGGTCTACCTATATGTTGTGATCGAACAACATGTCGAGGTCTCCTACTCTGACGAGGTACGAAGCTACTCGCCCGAGGTCTACCACCATATGGGACATGGTGAACACCTCGAGGAGCAACACCTCTCCGAGAAGCACGAGGAGCCTCAAAAGCAGGACGATAGTAAAACTCAGACTCATGCATACCTAAAGATGGGTAATGCATGTCCAGGTAACTCATCGCCTGAGAGCGTCGCTCATCCTTGATGCGACGAAAACAGAACCCAACCAAATGACCCGCCCGCTGACAGTAGGAACAATGAAAAACTCTCCTAGGGGCACTCTCATGGGTCTTAGGAGCAACTCTCACAGGCTCCTTGGGCTTCTCTTGAGTGGTTTTCTTGGGAGGGATTTTCTTGGCAGGAGGAGTGGTTTTCTTTGGAGTTCGGGTAGGCTTTTTGGCTGATGGAGTATCTAATAGAGCTCTCTCTTTCTCTAGGGTAGTGGGTGAGGTAAAAACCGTTTTGTTCTCACTGTCTGAAAGAATCCTCTCAAAACCCAAACCTAGAGCTAACCCTGCTCTGTCAGCACACATCTTGGTCTTGGCCAAGAGCAAATCCATCCTACCCTTTCCCTCAGTGCATTTGTTAACCACGGAAAGAAGGTATTCATTTTCAGACATGAGGTTCTCAGCTCGCTCTCTAACAGTGCCTAGCTGGTCCTTAAGGATAATGCACGTGTCACAAACAGGCTGCACATCCTTAGAACTACCGGCCCTCTCCAATCTAGCCTCTAAATCATGAACATGCTTATCACGTAAATCAATGCTCTCACGTAATAAAGGGCAGTTCATACATTCAGTTTTATCATGACTAGAATCCACCATCAAAAGCTGCTTCTGTGCAGTCTCAAGCTCAGATAGAGTTTGAGCATGTACAGAGCGCAACTGAGTAAGCTCACCCATGACAACAGTACAAGATTCACATTCAGCATTATTAACTTTAGACTTAAGCATGGCATAATCAGTAGACACAGATTCTAGCCTAAGTCTAAGGTCTTTTCTTTCTCTAGCGGCTTGCACAAGTAATCTATCCTGACCAAGAACTACTTCATTCAGCTCATCTAGTTTAATTAAAAGCAGGTCAGAGGATAGTGGTACCTCAGATGAGTCAAGCTCATCGCCGCTGTGATTGCTGTCGGCCATGAAGCAAAGGCCGGTGAAGTCTTGTCCCTTCTTGTCCTTCTTGTCCTCCTTCCTTGGGGACTCCTCCACCTCAGAGCTCGACTCCTCAGTTGAGGAAGTGTCGATGTCGCTGAGAGCAGCAACAAACGCTCTGGAAACGGCTTTGGCTACTCTTTTAGCCACCTTTCCGCGCTTGCCCTTCACAAAGGGTTTCCTCTCCTTTTTGTGGTATTTGGGGCGCTCACTCTCATCTCTCTTTTTGAGCTTAGGGCAATTTGCCTTGATATGAGAAGTGTCGCCACATTCAAAGCAACCACTAAAATCACTTCTCCTCTGATCCCGTCTCTCATGGTGAAAACGGGTGAACCTTCTGGCAATGAGAGCAAGCTCATCATCATCCAAAGTATCCACCTGCTCCTTTGTGACGGAGACCAGGGAGGACAAAGCAAAACCATCTGCAAGAACACAAGTACCAGATGTGCTTGGTTCTGCAGCGGTGCCACGGCTAGTGCTAGAAACCAATGCCAATGGTTGTGGCAAAGAGCTTCTTTGCACTGCAAGAGATGCCTTAGCAATCTCTGTGGACTTCAGCTTGCTGAAGAGCTCATCACAGGTCAATGTGTCATAACCTGCGGACTCCTCAATGCTGGATATCTTCACTTCCCATATGCTACGGTCAAGAGCATAGAGAATCTTGATAGCCCTATCATGATCATTGCAAGCAAGCGTCCCGTTGGACCGCAAGTTACTCACTATAGCATCAAAGCGAGAAAACATGGCATCTATAGATTCACCAGGTGCCTGCACAAACAGCTGATACTGTTGATTGTATGTGCTTTGGCGCCTGGCCTTGATCTGTGTAGAGCCCTCATGAAAAATAGTGAGTGTTGTCCAAATTTCCCTAGCAGTCCTAAGGTGCTGCACCCTATCAAACTCACTCCGGCTCAAACCAATGAACAATATATTCCTAGCCTTGGAGTTGGCATTATACTGATCTTTCTCTATTTGAGAGGTGCAAGTCTCAGGGATGGAGTATTGTGAGTCCACAATCTCCCAAATTGCATTTCCTTGGCTTAGCAAGTAAGCCTCCATGCGCACCTTCCAGTATGCAAAGTCAGTCCCATCGAACAGAGGAATTTTACTAACTCTGTCCATGTCACCAAAAGATCACAAAACCGGTTAAGGTCAACTGGTGATCTTAACCCGCTCTGATACCAATTGTTGGATCAGAAACGGCGACCAGAGGGGGGGTGAATGGGAGCTTTTAAAATTTCAGGCTAAAAATAGCCTTCTGTTTTAATTCAGTCTACTGCAGAACAGGCTTCGAACACAACCTTCGAAGTTCTGGTTCGGAGGTATTTGACAGCTCCGAACACAGGCTTCGCAAGGAGTAAAAGTCTGAAGCTGAGGAGCCATGCTGAATAGCGTGGGCCTCATGGCTCCAGAAGTGATGAGTCATTGTCAACGTTAGTCAAAGAGGACTGAAGAAGAGAGGAGATCTGCTGTTTCATGGGCCGCGTGTGACTCAGGTACACGGGCAGCGAGCGACTGTCGGGCAAAGGAGGCTGCGAAGTCGGGCTGGCCCAATCCGGGTACATGGGCCAGAAGCAGTAGAAGACCCACTGGGCTGTTGACCAGGGTTGACTCAGGTACACGGGCGGTGAGTGATTTCCGGGCTGAGAGAGCTGCGGAGTCAGGCCGGCCCAATCCGGGTACCTGGTGCAAAGCTGGTGGAGGCTTTGTCAGTTTCGGCGCAAAACTGACAACCATCGATCTTGTATCCGACTGTCCAGAAGAGAAGTCGTAGTCACTACGAAAACTTAGCTTCCGGATAAGTCATCTGTATCTCTAGGCCCACAGTCAGTCAGTTATGTCTGTAAAAATTCCTAATGGCAGTAGAGTCTTTTCCTTTATTTTTGAGTCTGTAAAAACCCTAAGGGGCTGGTAGAATATTCCTAGTGTTGGGCTGGCTATAAATAGGACCCAATCCCTAGGGTTTGGACTACCCCTTCCAAAATTCACTGTTCAATCTTTTGGGTCATTTTGCTCCCCACGTTCTCTCTCTCCTGTGTGCGCCGCCAGGCATTGGTTCATCCCTTTTTGCCTTGCATTTATTTTGCTCCTGTGAGATTGATTTCTTTGTTGATTGTTGAGGTGTGTGCATTGATTCCTCTCCTACAAGAAGCTTCGGTTTGTTGTGCTTTGTTGATTTTATTCCTGAGGTTGTGTCTCTGTTGCGTGTGTTCTTCGTGAGAAGTAGTACTAGTTCTTGCTGTTGCAAGTAGTACTGCTACTGTAGCCACAGTACTCGCTGCCAGCTTTTTACCTTCTACTGTACAGCTTTTTGATCGAAGCAGACTGGATTGAATGCCTTTTTGACTGTTCTCTGGCGAAGCCATCATCTCAGTTTCGAAGCCCCTCAGCTCCGTGAAGCAGGCTTCAAACGTATACCCTCAGAGGCTTCGTTCGATCTTCGGAACTGCATTTTTGTTTTCTTTGTGTCTAGCGTCGAAGTATTTTTCTGAACGGACATCATCGCATACTTCGAACGACAGTGCGAAGATACTCCGAATCTAGCTGTTCGAAGTCCACACTTCGTTAGGTTTCGAAGTTGGGTTCGAAGCCTGACATTTCAGATAGGCTTCGCTTTGATTTCCTTGTGGCGTGTCAGTCTCTGCTTCTCTTTCCGAAGCTTTCTCTGTTCGAAGGTAGAGTGTAAGTTTCGAGTTTGGTTTCCTGTCGTGTGACAGGCTTCGCTTCTTTGTTCGAAGGTTGTCCGTTTGTGTGTTGTGTTCGAAGCTTTCTGTTCGAAGGTTTTGCTTCGAAGCTTTCGGTTCGAAGTTGTGTTCGAAGTCTTGTCTTCGAAGTGCACACTTCAAAGCAAGCTCCGACTCTGTTACTTTGCTTCGAAGCATACTTCGCTCCCTGCTCCTTCGAACTAGGCTAGAACCAAATACCTTCGGCTTCTTCGACATGCTTCGCAACTGACCTCCGAAGCAGGCTCCGTCACCAACCTCCAAAGCAGACCTCGACGTGCGAAGGGGGCTTCGCCAAGTTCCGAACAGGAGACAAATTTGGACAGTAACTTCTCTTTTCATCTTACACATACTTAGATCATTTCATTGAGAAGTTTAGGCCTGTTACACCATGTTCATCTGCCTAGTTGCACTTATTTAATAATTCTCAGTTATAATCATTTGCTTCTAGGTTAGAAACCTTTAGACTTAGGCCTTTCGTTTAATTTCTGCTGTGTAGTCTTTTTGAGGTGCGTTGGGTATTGGGAACAGGCCATTGATTCGAAAGAATTTTTTAGGGGCCCATTCACCCCCCCTCTGGTCGCTACTTTCGGTCCTACAAGTGGTATCAGAGCGAGGTTAGGGTTTTTCCATACCTTAACCGGTTCTAAACCCCAGTAGTGATCATGACGTCTCCTGGCAAGGTCCCGTCCTTGGAAGCTTATGGCTATAATTATTGGAAGACTCGCATGCGAGCCTATCTGATGAGCCAAAGCTCGGACATCTGGGACATCTGTATTCACGCTTCTTTCACAGTGTTGCCTGTTGATGAGCGTGATTCTCCGGATATCATTGCCCAACATCAGAACAACAACAAAGCGGTGAATATTCTGTTTTCTGGTTTAGGTCCCACTGAATTTGAGCGTGTGAGCCATCTCTCCACTGCGAGAGAGATCTGGGCTACCCTCCAGGCACACCATGAGGGGACAGCCCAGGTCAAAGCTTGACTCTATCAGACCTACCGGCGTGAATATGAGAATTTCACACAGAAGCCGGGTGAATCTGTTGAGGCTTTGTTTGGTCGTTTTCAGTCGATCATTAACAAGCTTCGGGACAACAAGGCTGAGGGTGCTCAGTTAGTCTCAGATCACGAGCAGGCGCTCAAGGTTCTCCATACCTTGGACCCAAAGATCTGGGAGATCAAGGTATCCTCTATCGTTGAGAGTACTTCTTACGATACCTTGACCATTTCTGAGTTATTTAGCAAGCTGAAGGCCACTGAGGTAGATATCCAGTTGAGATCAAATCTCACTGGTTCTGGATCAAAATCCCTGGCCCTTGCTACACCTTATGTTGATCCCTCTGCTGTGAGCTGTGTTGGGTTCTCCTTGATGTCTATCACTGAGGACCAGCTCGAGTTGTTGGGAGATGATGATTTGTGTCTTTTTAACAATCGGGTGCGTCGTGTCTATGATAAGAGAATGTTCAAAAGACACGGCACAAAATCCGGATGCTTTGAGTGTGGTGATCCAGGACACTTCATCGCCGACTGCCCCAAGCGCAATGGATACAAGAAGGGCATCGATGGTGGCTTCCATGACTCCGGCAAGCACGAGAGCTCATCCTTCATCAAGGGCAAGCCAAAGACCAGATTCTTCAGAAAGGCCCTGAAGGACTACCGGCGAGAAAACAAGAAGCGCGACAAGGCCTTCTTCGCCGAGATGGAGAAAAGCTACTCCAAGCGGTCCACGTCTTCTTCTTCTTCATCGAGCTCAAGTGATGAGGAGATCGCCATCAAGAAGGGGAAGGACAAGGACGATCCGGTAGGTCTCTGCTTCATGGCCTTTGGAGACAAGCCGAAGAGCCGCTCACTCCAGCGCCGAAGATCCCGCAAGAGCTTCTGTTCAATGGCTCTTGGGGATAAGGAAGAAAAGAGCTCCTCCGACGACTCCGACGACGACGACAACAAGGTATCGTCTTATGAGCGAGAAATTGTTGATTTACTTGAGAGCAATCGTCAGGAGTTGAAGTATCGGGAGAAACTGCTTAGGGGGGCTAAGAAAAGGATAGACGAGTTAGTTAGTGAGCTTGTCGTGGCCAACGGCAGAATTGAGAGTCTATCTTCTTCCCCTTGCTTGGGTGATAGCAGTGAGTGCCCGAAGTGTGAGGTGCTTCTGTGTGACCTGTCGACTCTGAAGTCCAGGTACACAGAAAGGGTTGATGAGAGGGACGCTTTGGCCACTGAGCTTGAAAGCGCTCAGCTGGAGCTGAAAGATGCTCAAGCCACTGTCGTCGCACCCTGTGTTGATTGCCCATCTCATCTAGCTGCCTTAGCTGAGCTGAAATCCAAGGGCGATGAGCATTTGGGTGATTTAGAGAGGTTGAGAGCTGAGCTTGCCCAGACTAGGCTAGAGCTTGAGACACTGTCAGTTCCACCCACTGGCTGTGAGAACTGCTTGTCTCTTAGAATGGAGTTGATTAAGCTTAAAGCCGAAAAGTCTGTCCAAGTAGAGAGTGAGTGTGAGACCTGCTTGTCTCAGGTGGAGGTTCTAGCTTCCTTGAGAGAGGAGCTAGCAGATTCTCAGAATGAGAACTTTTACCTCCGTTCTATCCTGAGTTGGATCAGTGCCAGAGAGCCACAGCTTGGCATGATGATCCAACAGTTCAAGAGGCAGGATGGGTTTGGGGTAGGTTACACCTACACCAAGGCTGACTTTGAGAGTGCCATTTGTCGGGCAGTGGAGTGGAGTAAAATGACTCCAGAGCAGAGGTATCCCAAGACTCACTCCACTGAGTCTTCCCAGGCTTGTCAGCCCAAGGATGGAGTGATCCATGAACCACCTAAAGCTCCACCCAAGAAACCTATCTGGGTTCCAAAGCCCAAAAATCTCCACACTTCTCTTGACTCTCTTCCTGGACCCTCTCAGCCCAAGAAGACAACACCAATCACCACCAAGCCCAAGAACCCCAAGCCTCAACCACATCCCAAGAAGCCTACCTATCATTGTGAGTACTGTCAGAGAGACGGGCATCTTGCGGAGTTTTGCTTCAGAAGGAAGCGGGTTGAGAGAGCAGAGAGGGCTCATAGTGATCAGGAGCAGTTCTACCAGCAGGGTGGTAGACTGCGTGTTCCTCGGCGCGGGGAGAGGCTGGAGGCCAGGCCGCGTCGTGTAGGTGGTGGTAGAGGAGACGGCTTTCTTGCCCGTGCTCCAGTTGGTGGTGTCCGTTCCGGTAGAGTTCCAGACCGTGTTGGCTACGGTCCTAGACCTCGTGGCCGCAGGATTAGGCAGAACTGAGGACCACGCTTTGAGCCGCGTTTTGGTCCAAACTCTTTTGATGGCTTTCGCTTTCCATCTTTTGAGCAGATGGCTCGACACTGGTTTAGCTCTTTTGCTAAACCTGGTGCCGGACCATTTGCTCCCACTTACAGACACTGATTGTGCAGGACCGAGGACTGGAGGATGTTTGGATCATGGACTCAGGATGCTCTCGCCACATGACGGGACATCGCAGATGGTTCTCCAGTCTCACTCCCCCGAGCTCCAAAGAATATATCACGTTCGGGAACAGCGGTCAAGGGAAAGTAAGTGGCATAGGCTCAATTCGCATTTCAGATCATTTCTATTTAAAGAATGTTGCTTTGGTTAAAAATTTGAACTTCAACTTGATTTCTGTGTCGCAACTTCTTGAGGATGGTTTGGAAGTGCGTTTTAGGAAGGGCAATTCTTCTGTGGTTGATTCTAGAGTGTCTTTGGTTTGTCAGATTTTACCCTTCGGTAAAGTTTTTCGAATTGACTTCTCTAGTTCTTTTGGCCCTTCTCGCTGTTTGATTGCTAGATCTTCTTCTGAGCTCTGGAAGTGGCATAGGAGGTTAGGTCACTTGAGTTTTGATCTGCTAGTCAGGTTAAGCTCTATGGACCTCATCCGAGGATTGCCCAAGCTTAAGATGGAGAAGGATCTAGTTTGTCATCCCTGTCGTCATGGGAAAATGGTTGCCGCTTCTCACTCACCTGTGACTCAGGTGATGACTTCGTATCCGGGCGAGCTTTTACATTTGGACACTGTAGGTCCTGCTCGAGTACGTTCAGTCGGTGGGAAATGGTATGCACTTGTGATTGTTGACGACTTTTCTCGATTCTCGTGGGTTTTCTTTTTGGAGTCTAAGGATGAAAATTTTCAATTTGTTCATGACCTGATTTTGAAGCTGAAGAATGAGAACAATGGTCGGATGCGAGCAATTCGCTCCGACAACGGCTCTGAGTTCAAGAACTCTCAGTTCGTCAGCTTCTGTAGTGATCAGGGTCTGGACCATCAGTTTTCTTCTCCTTACACTCCCCCACAGAACCGCGTTGTGGAACGAAAGAACCGCACGCTAGTCAAGATGGCTAGGACGATGCTCGATGAGCATAGGACTCCTAGGCGTTTTTGGGCTGAAGCCATGAACACGACTTGCTATCTGGCCAACCGCATCTTTCTTAGAGCTTACCTTGGTAAGACATCATATGAACTGCGGTTTGGCAGACAGCCTAAGGTGAGCCACTTGCGAGCGTTTGGCTGCAAGTGCTTTGTGCTCAAGAAGGGAGGGCATTTGGACAAGTTTGAGTCTCGTTGCTGGGATGGTGTTTTTCTTGGTTATGCATTGCATTCTCGAGGCTTCCGTGTTTGGAACCTCGAATCCCAGCTGCTTGTCGAGACTTGTGAGGTTTCATTTGATGAGTCCTTGCCTTCTTTGACTCCTTCTTTTGAGCTTTCTGGTGATGATGAGCTCGGAGAGTCCATCTTCGAGGAAGATGAGGATACTCCAGCAGCTGATGAGGGTGGGCCGTCTGCATCCCCCGCAGAGCCCACACCTTCTGAGACTTCGACTGAGGATGAGGGCGGACCTCTGATCACTTCTTCCACTTCGATCGAGCCCCCTCAGTCGAGTCCAAAGGTGCCGGCTGCTGACTCCGGTGAGGTGACTTCGGATCACCAGGGAACCCGAGCAGTTCAGCGTGATCACCCCTCAGAGCTCATCATTGGTGATTTGACTGAGAGAACCTTGCGTTCTTCTGCCTCTCTTGCTGTGTTTGCTGAATCTGCGTTTGTTGCATCTTTTGAGCCCAGAGACGTTTCTCATGCTCTTTCTGATTCTAATTGGATTAATGCTATGCAAGAAGAGCTTGAGAATTTTGTCCGTAATCGGGTTTGGACACTAGTTGAGCCGCCACCAGGATGCAACCCCATAGGCACCAAGTGGGTGTTCAAGAACAAACAAGGTGAAGATGGGGTTGTGGTGCGCAACAAGGCTCGACTAGTTGCCCAGGGTTATTGCCAGAAGGAAGGTATTGACTTTGAAGAAACCTTTGCTCCTGTTGCCCGTCTTGAGTCCATTCGTATTCTTCTAGCTTTTGCCGTTTCAAAGGATTTTAAGCTTTTTCAAATGGATGTTAAGAGTGCTTTTCTGAACGGGTACATAGAAGAGGAGGTTTATGTTAGGCAACCCCCCGGTTTTGAGAACCCTAAGTTTCCTCGACATGTTTTTAAGTTGCACAAAGCTTTATACGGGTTGAAGCAAGCCCCCAGGGCTTGGTATGACCGGTTGAAGCAATTTTTGTTGGGGAAGGGCTTTGTGATGGGTTCTGTGGATAAAACTCTTTTCTTGCTCAGAGATGCTTCAGATTTCTTAGTCGCTCAGATTTATGTGGACGATATTATATTTGGCGGTACTACTGATTCTCTTGTGTCCAAGTTTTCTGAGCAGATGCACAGTGAGTTTGAGATGAGCCTCATGGGTGAGCTCAAGTACTTCTTAGGGCTCTAGATCAAGCAGACCAAGGATGACACTTTCATCCACCAAGGTAAGTACACTCGTGATATGTTAAAGAAATTTGACTTTGGTGGTGAATTGAAGCCGCAGATGACCCCGATGGGCACTTTTGGGAGTCTGGACAAGGATGAGAGCGGCGTTGTAGGATCGATGTACCGACTAGAGGGGGGGTGAATAGGCGGTATTTTAAAACTAATTCAATTTTACCTAAACAATGAGCAAGGACCTAAGGCAATGGTAGCAAACAGCTAGAACAAATAGTGCAACCTAAGATAGCAAGTAGATTACTCTAGAAAAGTAAGATTGCACAATTTAACTTGCTCAAAATAACAGGGACAAGAGACAACCGAATTTTATCCCGAGGTTCGGAAATTTGCCAATTTCCTACGTCCTCGTTGAGGCGAGTTTCACTTGACCGCTCTCTTCACCAAGCCTCGGATTTCTCAAAGAGAAATTAGCTTGAAGTTGAGCCGGCACCGGAAGTGCAACTCTCGGGCCTCGATCACTAGTGGTAGCTCTTCTCCACTCCGGATAGGCGAGCTCCAACCTTCACAACCTTCCGGGTCTCCTCCACAACCTTCTAGGAGAGATCACCGGTTTCTTCTCCAAGCCGTCTAGGAGATGGCAATCTCCAAGAGTAACAAGCTGCAATCAAAGCTAGGAGAAGAGGATCAAGTGCCAAAATGCCAATGCAATGCAATTCACTCAATCACTTGATCACCTCTTTTTCTTCCCAACCTCACTAGTGCTCAAATTAGTGCTCTATGGTGGGAGAGACTCTCTTGTGCTCAAGTATGCTCAAATGAATGCCAAAAGTCTAGCAAAGGAGCTGTAGCAAGGGTTTATATAGCCACACACCCAAAAACTAGCCGTTACACAAGTTAGGTGGCTCTCTGCGCAATGTCGGTCTGACCGCCCATCTTGGGCCGGTCTGACCGACCTCAACTGCAACGGCTAGAAAACTAGCCGTTTACTGATGTGACAGGACGCCTCGGTCTGACCGGCCAAGCTGACCCGGTCGGACCGGCCCTACCCGGTCTGACCGGCCATCGGCTCGGTCGGACCGATAGTGCTCCCGTCGGCTCTGTAAACCAGCAGTTTTCTGCCCTGCGCAAACCGGTCGGACCGGCCCCCTGGCCGGTCGGACCGTCTAACTCCAGCCGGTCTGACCGGACCCACATGGTCGGTCAGACCGCCAGGGTCAGACAGCTCCAAAAAAATGCTGCAATGATTTTTCAAGGATTTTGCCAAAATAGCAACTTTTGCAACAATCACACATGATCAAAAGATACTAGATGCAATGCAAATTGGGCACTTGAAAATCAACTCATAACCAAGATGCAACCCCTCTTTATAGTACGGCAAAAACAAAATTTAAATCTAGCCTAATTGATCGCTCCAAACACCTCGATCAATTTCTAGATTCCTTCAAACCTTTTGCCGTAGCCTTTAAACGTCCAGATCTTCGGGTTTCCATCTTGTGCTCCATTTGCGCGGGACCTACTTATTTCCTTCACACTTAAGAAAAATATTAGTCCTTAAACGCATGTTTATCATTAATTACCAAAACTCACATAGGGCCTAGATCTTCAATCTCCCCCTTTTTGGTAATTGATGACAAACACTTCAGAGATAAAGAAATATGTTAAAGTAGAAGTATCCATAATTAAGCGCAAAGCTCCCCCTGAATAAATGATGGGGTACAAGTAAATGGAGCAAGATATGAGATATAATTCCAAACACAATTCACACATTCAATGAAGCAAAGAGAGTTTCTCATAATAAAAGCAAATAGTTCAAATTAAGTTGAGTACGATATGGAAAGCAAATAGAGTTCATTATACAAACAACCATAGATAGATAGCGATATAAAAAGATTGATCCTTCCTAAACTTTCCTTCTTACTACTGCAACCTACGCCCTTAATCCTCTGCTGCCTTCTCCCCTACTGCTAACTGTTTAAACTGCTTCTCCCCCTTTTGGCATCAAGAACCAAAAAGAGAGACTAATCCTAGGAAGGAGGCTGAGAATCATCAAGGCGACGACGACGGCGCTGGTACTGAAGAGGGTATCCTGTTGAGGAAGATGAATCTAGCCGATCAACTCGAGAAGAAAGAGTGTCAATCCTGGAGTTGATACGCTCTTGACCCCCTTGAAGGTTTTGCAGATGGGAGGTGATAGCTTCTTGTCCTAGAGCCATTTGATCCAGTCTTGAATTTAACTGAAGAAAGCCAGCTGTTACTTGTTGAAGAACTGGATCAAAGAACTGGGTGGCATCCATACCAAAATAAGCACCAGATCCAGAGCTCTGAGGAGGAGCAAAAGAGCTGCTAGGAATGTCCTGAGGATGAACCTGTCCTGCTCCCATATCAGCTGGATCGACGGCTGGAGCCAAAGGAGTGGCCGAGAAGCGAGGCCTGTACTGAGAGTGAGTGAAATCAAGGCGCTCGTTCACATTTCCTACTTTGCTCAAAATTAATCTCATGATAAACGGAGCATAGTAGACTCCAAGAGTGAGGCTTCCTTTTGAGAGTGCCATCTCATATAGCATCAAATGAATGACATCAAACCTCTTTCCAGTCATCACTGCATCTAGAAGAGTCCAAGCAACACCTCGAATAGCATCATTGTTGCCTAGACGCGGTAAAATGGAGTGCCGCAGAATGCGATGTGCCACACTATGAAGAGTCTTCATTCCAGTAACCCCTCCAATCTTGTGAGCAGCAGATGGGATGTAGAATTGAGCCATTTCTTCTTCTGACAAGGGATTGTGAGTGAACTCATCATGCAGTCTGAGGCCAGAAGAGAATCTTATGTCCCAAGCACTCTGAATTTCTTGCTTTGTAGCAATGCAAAAGATATCTCCAGTCATCCATGTAAGAGAATCACAAGTGGCAGGTATGAAAACTGTGGCATAAAACTGACGGATAATGTCCCAATTGAAATCTTGCTTTAGACTCACTATTTTGTTTATACCAACAGTTCCAAATATGTTCCTGAGAGCTGCAACCTCTCCACTTAGATCCCTCCAAGAAATCCACTTATGAGGAGCCAGAGAACGGTTCTCATATGCAATGTTGAAAACCTCTTTCTGAAACTTTGTATGAAACCGCTGATCTGATGTATCTCTTGGTCTGAGAAATTGATTGTGGTGGCGCAGACGAGCAAAGTTCTCTTGATTTCGGACATCTACCTTGAATTCCAAGGATGCAAAAGGATCTTCACTAGCTGCTGGAGGTTGAGGTGCCAATTCTTCTTCATTCTCAGAGCTGTCATCCTCATAGTCAAAGTCCTCGTCACTGTCATCTTGAAAGTGCTGGGATGATTGGCCACGGTCCTCGACAAACTTTGAGCGACGCTCAATTCCTTGAGAACGGCCGGCGCGAGGCATGACTGAATCAAAGATTTAACCCAGATAAACAAAAATATGATTTGAGACAATCTATGAATTTGTTAGAGGGCAAAATCATCAATGAGCAATGATGTGCAAAAGAGGGGCAGGCATTGGGAGGCCGGTCTGACCGAGGTAATGGGGCCGGTCTGACCGCCAGTACATGGTCGGTCGGACCGCCCATAGCCCACCGGTCTGACCGGCCTAGCAACCCGGGCACAAATCCCCCTTTGCACAAAACTTCTCCATAATCAAAATTTGCCATATCAAATTGCATAGAGGCATGGGAAATAGTATCACAAGGCTAACAATTTGAGTTTGAAGAGGATTTAGCCTTGGCAAGTTGACATGCAAGCCCATGAACAAGAACCCTAACCCTAGCCTTCAAAAAAACAAAGGATTTGATCGGAGAAAGTTCTTACCGGCAAGGGAAAATGGACTTGAGGTCGGACCGGAGAAGATCCACCGGTTGAACCGGCAAGAAAATCGATGAAACGAAATTTCTAGGGTTGGGGGCAAGAGTGGAGGAGAGGAACTCGGTTTGAGAGGAGAGGAATAATAGAGGGGAGAGAAAACTGAATAGAGAGGGGAGTTATAACCCTGCCCGAGCCCCGGTCTGACCGGCCATGTAGGCCCGGTTGGACCGACTCAGCAAGGGCGGTCGGACCGGCCATGTAGGCCCGGTCTGACCGACACCACTAAAGCTCAGCAATTAAAAAACAAGGAACAAAGAGGAGCTTAAGTGAGAAATATAGCAAAATAATTTTGAAAAATTTCAAACTTTGCAGAAACTTAGAATAACTCCCAAGGTTTATAAAACATCAAGTTTTCAAATTTTTAAGTTCAAAAAGAACCCGTTTGCAGCCAATGTTCTCAACATGTCCGAACTCTTGTCCGAACACTTGTCTGAACTTTAATTCTTTGAATATCTTTTGATAGGATGGATAAAGTTAAAATATTTGAATACGAAAAATGATCATATGATCCATATCTATAAGTTTTGTTTTGGACAAAAGTTCAAAATATGTCTTGAAATAAAATCATGGGAGAAATTTGTTTTTAACTCAAAGAAGGATTTTGAGGATACCAAAAACTTTCAAATTTTGTTTTTCAACAACATGAGCAATTTTCAACATATAAAAGTAACCTCATACTCCCCCTTAATGTATAGCCTTAGAAACACATATAAAAGTACATGAACTTCAAATATGGCATTGCAAGCATAAAAGCATTCATATATGTAACAAGGATAGAAAATTCTACAACTCACACATATGCATGATTTCAAGCCACATTTGAGAAGTCTATTATATTCAATTCATTCCTAAGCTTACAAAAGCGGGACTCATCAAGTGGTTTGGTAAAGATATCTGCTAATTGATCTTCGGTTCTTATGTGGCTAATGACAATGTTACCTTTGCCAACATGATCTCTTAGAAAGTGGTGGCGAATATCAATATGCTTGGTTCTAGAGTGGTGGACTGGATTGTTGGCAATTTTGACGGCGCTATCATTGTCACAAAGAAGAGGGACATTTGAGAATTCTATTCCATAATCAAGCAAGGTTTGCCTCATCCAAAGTAATTGCGCACAGCAACTACCCGCAGAGACATATTCTGCCTCAGCGGTGGAAAGGGCAACGGAGTTTTGTTTCTTAGATGCCCAAGAAACAAGAGACCTCCCAAGGAATTGACAGCCTCCAGAAGTGCTTTTACGATCAACTTTGCAACCGGCATAATCCGAATCGGAATAGCCAATTAGCTCAAATTTAGCACCTTTGGGGTACCACAAGCCTATATGGATGGAATGTTTTAAATATCTTAGAATTCTCTTGACCGCCATCAAATGACAATCTTTTGGTGTAGCTTGAAATCTAGCACACATGCAAACACTAAACATGATATCGGGCCTAGATGCGGTAAGATAGAGCAAACTGCCAATCATGGATCTATATAATTTTTGATCTACCGGTTTACCTCCCTCATTTAGGTCGAGATGTCCGTTGGTCGCCATAGGGGTCTTGATAGACTTTGCTTCCATCAATCCGAACCTTTTGAGAAGATCATGAATATATTTCGTTTGGCTCACAAAGGTTCCATTCTTGAGTTGCTTGACTTGAAGTCCAAGGAAGAAACTCAATTCTCCTATCATGGACATCTCAAATTCCCTTCGACTTGAGTGAATCCTTGTGCTACCAATCTTGCCTTGTTTCTCACGACCAACCCGTTTTCATCTTGCTTGTTCCTAAAAACCCACTTTGTTCCAATTACGTTGTGCTCCTTGGGTCTCTCCACCAATGTCCAAACTTTGTTTCTTTCAAAGTTGTTGAGCTCTTCATGCATAGCATTTACCCAATCCGGGTCATTTAGAGCTTCATCTACATGTTTAGGTTCAATAGAAGAAACAAACGAGTAATGCTCACAAATAGAAGCAACACGAGATCTAGTTTGAACACCCTTACTGATGTCACCCAAGACTTGATCAATTGGGTGATCTTTTGCGGTGGCATTGTGAACTTTGGATGGAATAGTAGAGGATTGATCTTTGGCTTCATCTTCATCAAGTTGAGTCAAATTTTGCGTAGCGGAAGTAGAAGCTTCAACTTGAGTGGAGGATGGAAGTTCATCATCTTCTTTAGGCTTGATGTCACCAATTGACATTTTCTTCATTGCCCTTATCAAGCCTTCATCACCTACATCATCCAAATTCTCGTGCCCCTCTTGGGACCCATTAGTTTCATCAAATTGAACATCCGAGGTTTCTTCAACAATACCTTTGTTCTTGTTATACACTCGGTATGCCTTGCTATTTGATGCATATCCAAGAAGAAATCCTTCATCACAACGACTTTCAAACTTGGTTAGTCTAACACCTTTTCTATAAATATAGCATTTGCAACCAAAAACACGAAAGTAAGCAATGTTGGGTTTTCGTCCAATTAAGAGTTCATATGGAGTCTTTTTCAAAAGACGATGCAAATAAAGACGATTTGAAGCATGGCAAGAAGTGTTTATAGCTTCCGCCCAAAAAGAGTCGGAGACACTATACTCATCAAGCATAGTTCTAGCCATCTCGATAAGGGTCCTATTCTTTCTTTCCACAACACCATTTTGTTGTGGTGAATAGGTGGCGGAAAGCTCATGTTTAATACCGAGATCATCACAATAATCCTCAATATTTGTATTTTTAAACTCGGATCCATTGTCACTCCTTACTTTTACAATAGAAAAGTTGAATTCGTTTTGAGCCCGTTTTGCAAACTTTTTGAAAATCTCGGAGGTCTTAGCTTTGTCATGTAAAAAGAAGACCCAAGTAAATCTTGAGAAATCATCCACAATAACAAGACAAAAACTATTTCCACCGATGCTTTTGTAAGTTGTTGGACCAAATAAATCAATATGCAAAAGCTCCAAAGGTCTAGAAGTGGACATGATGCTTTTGCTAGGATGAGAGCAAGCAACTTGCCTCCCCGCTTGACAAGCACTACAAAGTTTATCTTTTTCAAATTTTATATCTTTCAAACCAACAACCAAATCTCTTTTTGCAAGTTTGTTTAGTTGATTCATTCCCACATGAGCAAGCCTTCTATGCCAAAGCCAACCCAATGAAGTTTTTGCAACCAAACAAGTTTTCAAATTAGCTTCATTTGAAGAGAGATCCACCAAATAGAGATTTCCAAAACGAAAACCTTTGAAAACTAAGGAGTTATCATGGATACTTGTTACAAATACTTCTTGAGGATTAAATGTGCATGAAAGGCCTAAATCACATAGTTGAGCAATGGATAATAAGTTGAAATTCAATGACTCAACTAGAGAAACATTGGAAATGGAGAAATCATTTGAGATAGCAATTTTACCTAAACCCATTACCTTTCCTTTACTATTGTCACCGAAGGTCACTCTTTCTTGATCTTTGGCACCAACTTCAAATGATGTGAACATTTTCCTATCACCGGTCATATGTTGAGTGCACCCACTATCAAGCACCCAATGTGATCCTCCGGTGTGGTAGTTTACCTTGGTACTTCCTTTTGCCATGAGACAAAAAGGAGAGTATAGTGATGAAGCTTCCGTGATTGCTATTCCCGCCATGTTCTTCTTTCTTGAGTTTGACTCACCACCGGAGTCGGAGCTTGAAGAAGGATCGGAGCTATCTTCATTTGAATCCCATTCTCCCACAAATGCTTCATTTCTACCCTTTTTCTTGTTCAACTTCTTGAAAAGCTTTTTCTTCCCATTCTTCTCTTTGTTCTTCTTTTGAGATTTATCATCTTCGCTTTCTTGTTTGTTCGGGCATCTTGAGGCAAAATGACCCTTCTCATTACACTCGAAACATCTTACATTCTTGAGGTTTCTTTTGGTTGACTTCTTGTCACCATTGTTCTTGAATGAGCTTGAAGAACTTCCTCTCTTTTTCATAAACCGATTGAATTTTCTCACAAAGAGAGCCATTTCTTCATCCTCGGTATCGCCATCACAAGAGGTGTCTTCTTCTTCTTCACATTTCTTATCAACCTTGGCCTTCAAGGCAATATTCTTCTTCTTGGATGAGGAGTGATCTTCGGTGCTTCCTTCAACTCTCTTGTTCTTGTAAATCTCATTTGTGTTGATAGTTCCCAAAAGTGTTGTGGGTGTCAAACTTGACATATCCGAGTTGATGAGGAAAGTCACCAATGTGTCATATTTTTCGGGCAAAGCTCTCAACATCTTTTGAGCAACTTCCAACTCCGTGTACTTCACTCCAACACCCTTGAGATCATTGACAATCACATTAAGTCTTGCATACATCTCATTGACACTTTCATTTGGCAACATGGTAAATGTTTCATAGTTGATCTTTAAGTAGTGCGACTTGGCATTCTTCACACTTGTTGTTCCATCATGTATATCTTGAAGAGTGGTCCAAATGTCGTGTGCCGTTGAAATATTGCTTATCCTATTGAACTCTTCGGCACACAAACAATTGAACAAGGCATTTGTAGCTTGAGCATCAAGTTGCATATCCTTTTTGTTTTGATAGGTTAGATTCATCTTGTCTTCAACATCAAAACCTAACTCAACAATACGCCAAATTTCAAAGCTCATGGCTTTGAGGTGAGCAGCCATACGAACTTTCCAAATAGAATAGTTAGTGCCATCAAAGTAAGGACCTTTGCCTACGTTGTGAACCACCTCGTCGGACATCTTCTCTCTAGGCGGTAAAGCCTAACTTGAGAGACCAAGCTCTGATACCACTTGTAGGATCGATGTACCGACTAGAGGGGGGGTGAATAGGCGGTATTTTAAAACTAATTCAATTTTACCTAAACAATGAGCAAGGACCTAAGGCAATGGTAGCAAACAGCTAGAACAAATAGTGCAACCTAAGATAGCAAGTAGATTACTCTAGAAAAGTAAGATTGCACAATTTAACTTGCTCAAAATAACAGGGACAAGAGACAACCGAATTTTATCCCGAGGTTCGGAAATTTGCCAATTTCCTACGTCCTCGTTGAGGCGAGTTTCACTTGACCGCTCTCTTCACCAAGCCTCGGATTTCTCAAAGAGAAATTAGCTTGAAGTTGAGCCGGCACCGGAAGTGCAACTCTCGGGCCTCGATCACTAGTGGTAGCTCTTCTCCACTCCGGATAGGCGAGCTCCAACCTTCACAACCTTCCGGGTCTCCTCCACAACCTTCTAGGAGAGATCACCGGTTTCTTCTCCAAGCCGTCTAGGAGATGGCAATCTCCAAGAGTAACAAGCTGCAATCAAAGCTAGGAGAAGAGGATCAAGTGCCAAAATGCCAATGCAATGCAATTCACTCAATCACTTGATCACCTCTTTTTCTTCCCAACCTCACTAGTGCTCAAATTAGTGCTCTATGGTGGGAGAGACTCTCTTGTGCTCAAGTATGCTCAAATGAATGCCAAAAGTCTAGCAAAGGAGCTGTAGCAAGGGTTTATATAGCCACACACCCAAAAACTAGCCGTTACACAAGTTAGGTGGCTCTCTGCGCAATGTCGGTCTGACCGCCCATCTTGGGCCGGTCTGACCGACCTCAACTGCAACGGCTAGAAAACTAGCCGTTTACTGATGTGACAGGACGCCTCGGTCTGACCGGCCAAGCTGACCCGGTCGGACCGGCCCTACCCGGTCTGACCGGCCATCGGCTCGGTCGGACCGATAGTGCTCCCGTCGGCTCTGTAAACCAGCAGTTTTCTGCCCTGCGCAAACCGGTCGGACCGGCCCCCTGGCCGGTCGGACCGTCTAACTCCAGCCGGTCTGACCGGACCCACATGGTCGGTCAGACCGCCAGGGTCAGACAGCTCCAAAAAAATGCTGCAATGATTTTTCAAGGATTTTGCCAAAATAGCAACTTTTGCAACAATCACACATGATCAAAAGATACTAGATGCAATGCAAATTGGGCACTTGAAAATCAACTCATAACCAAGATGCAACCCCTCTTTATAGTACGGCAAAAACAAAATTTAAATCTAGCCTAATTGATCGCTCCAAACACCTCGATCAATTTCTAGATTCCTTCAAACCTTTTGCCGTAGCCTTTAAACGTCCAGATCTTCGGGTTTCCATCTTGTGCTCCATTTGCGCGGGACCTACTTATTTCCTTCACACTTAAGAAAAATATTAGTCCTTAAACGCATGTTTATCATTAATTACCAAAACTCACATAGGGCCTAGATCTTCAGGCGTCAAGGTCAATGAAAGGGAGTTTCGAGGGATGATCGGTTCGCTACTGTACTTAACGGCGACAAGACCGGACATACAGTTCGCCGTGGGACTTTGCGCGCGTTTCCAGTCTTCACCACGCGCGTCTCATAGGCAGGCTGTCAAGCGCATCTTCAGGTAGCTCACTTATGCGCCCGATCTCGGTCTTTACTATTGAGAAACCATGTTGAAGAATATGGTTTTGATATTCCAGATGTGATGAGTGATTGTCAACGGAAGTCAAAGAAAGGGAGAGATGAAGACCTGCCGAGTCTGAGGCGCATGTGACTCAGGTACACGGGCAGTGAGTGACGGCCGGGCTAAAGGAGCTGCGGAGTCGGGCTGGCCCAATCCGGGTACATGGCTAGGAGCGGCAGATGATCCACTGGTCTGTTGACTGGGTTTGACTCAGGTACACGGGCGGCGAGCAATTGCCGGGCTGAGGGAGCTGCGGGGTCGGGTCGGCCCAATCCGAGTACCCGGTACAAAGACGGTGGACGCTTTGTCAGTTTCGGCGTAAAACTGACAATCTATTATTAATTCGTCTTTAGGATATTAATATTTAGTTTTTAAGTTTAGAATATTTTTATTTGAGTCAGGTGATTTTTCTAATAATTTTTTAGGAATTTTCGGAATTTATTTTAGAGTCAGTTTATTTACCTGAGGATAAAGTAGTCTTTTCATGTATTAGGATTTGCCTATAAATAGGCCCCTATCTCCTTGGGGATAGATGACTGTTTTCTAATAGATCAATCTATAGTCCATTTTTGTTACCCACCGATTTTAGATCTCTCATTTTTTCCACCGGCTGCTCCTCTCGGCGTCCTTCTTCTTTTTCCCGTGCGCGCAAACCAGCAGGAGCAGTGCAGTGCTCATGGCTGGCATCCTGGGGCTTGCAATCTCTGCTTTGAGTCACGTGCATCCGGGTGGGCCCCACAACGTCTTCTCTCTCCGCACGGCAGAGCTTGCACAGCAGCAAGCCATCTCTTCGCTGCAGGGTTCTTTTTTGCTTCACCGGGAAACGCACGGTAGCGGGCCCCACGACGAGCGGCTGGCTTTTCTGCAAGCGCGCATAGCAGCTTTTTGTTTTGTTTTTCCTTTGGCACACACGACGGAAAGCAGCAGCAGTTCAAGGCGGCGGCGGTGACGGTCACACGGTGGCAAGACGCGTTCGGCGACGACTATCCAGGTTAGTTAGTTTAATCTCCTATTTTTAGTAAGATTAAATCTAATCTGTTAATTTTTATTAGTTGTCTAGTATTATTTTATATCTGTTTAATCTGCTAATATAAAAAGTAAAAGTTTATTAGTCGCAATAGTATTTTTAGTTCTAGTCTTTACTTGAAATATTTTTTGGTTTATCTCTGAATTAATTTTTTTGAATGATCCATATTTTATTTAGTTGATTAGTACTTTATTGGTAGACTGCAATCTAAATATTTATTAAGAGATTTAGGTATTTTAATTACGTAGTTAAATATTTCTAATACCAATTTTTATTTACTGCAGCTATGTTATTTAGTTTAGTTTATTTTATTTTTAAATATCATTTGAATTAGGATACCGGTTATTTTTAAGCTAGCCAACTTTAATTCTTGAAATTTGCTTTGCAAATATTATTTATCTGGTTAAGTTCTTTTGGGTAGTGGGATTAAAATATAGTTTAGCAAGAAATTTTTAGGCGCCCATTCACCCCCCTCTGGTCGCTACTTTCGGTCCTACAACTATTCAGCATCATCATCTCTTGATTTATCTGGCTTTTCGGATGCCGACTTCGGTGGGTGCCGGTTGGATCGCAAGTCGACTTCCGGTACTTGCCAGTTTCTTGGTTCTTCACTTGTCTCTTGGTCTTCTCGAAAGCAATCTGGAGTTGCGCTTTCGACCACTGAGGCTGAGTACGTAGCTGCTGCTAGCTGCTGCTCACAGTTGGTTTGGATGATTTCCACTCTGCGAGATTTTGGGTTGTTCTTTCCTACCAGGATTCCATTGTTTTGCGACAGCACTAGTGCAATTAGTGTAGGGAAAAACCCATGTCTTCATTCAAAAACCAAACACATTGATGTGCGCTTTCACTTTCTGCGGGATCAATATGAGAAAGGTATCATTGACCTTGTTCATGTTGATACCCATCATCAGTTGGCTGACATTTTCACCAAACCCCTAGATCAGTCTACCTTTGAGCGTTTACGAGGGGATTTGGGTGTTGTGTATCCTTTTTAGGATATTTTGCGTCAGTTTTCTTTCTTCTTTACTCTTTTCTTGAGTCTTTCTGTGTGTGTTCATATCTTGCATATTCACATATCACACTTTTGAGCTTGCTTCTGTTATATGATTGAACTGCTTTACTTATTCTAGCTGGTACATGCTTTTGATTACTTGTCAATGATCATGCTTTGGTTCAGTTCACTTGATATATCTGATATCTGTCATATGCATGGCTTTTATGCTTTAAACCTGAAAATGATCACCATTGCTTCTGGTAACTAGCATGCGTAGGCTGAGTGTTTTTGCTATCTGTTACATGCCTTGTAGCTAGTTCATCACATAGATGCAGATATGCAACTTGGACATCTTTATGCTTTAACATGGAAAATGAGCTATAAAAATGATAAAAATCAAAAATGAATGAAAATTACATGCCTTTTTATGCTTGAGTTGAAAAGATCCAAGTGGGTTTGCTTTGTCGCATTGCATTGTTCTGGACTGCTTACCATAGCACTTTGGTATGAACTAGGACAGTGTAGTGTATGCCAAGATCAATGTCTTAAGCTTCTGATGGTCCAGTTCTGGCCTAGGCTTGACTTGGTCGGTTAGCATAAGGTTTGACATGCAAATAACCCTTGGCAGAAATGAAAAAGGAAAATTGAAAAAGCCTGAACTTTTAAAAGATAACAAGTTCACTGAAGCACGTTTGTTTTGGATTGCTTATCTTGGTAGATATCAGTTAGCTTCTGCATCTCATGCTTTACCTTGCTTGTTACTAGAAAATGTGGTGATGCCTTTGTTTGCCAAAACTGAAAAATGCGTGCTACTGACTTTCTTTAGATATCATCTATTGCACTGATCATGCCATGTGTCTTAGACAGTATCTCTTTTGCTGTATCTGTTAGATGTTGTAACTGCAGTCAATCATATCTGAGAAGCATGTTTTCTACACTCCTTATGCACTCCAGTTGAATTCACTGCATATTTTGAGGGGGAGTTGCATTTCAAGGGGAGTCTGTGTCTCTTTTGAGTGCTTGATGAGTTCACTTGTCAACAAGGGGGAGAAAATTTGGGATCAGAGTTTAAGGGGGAGTTCTTACTCTGTTGATATCCTTGTTATTCTGAAATCGCACTCATTTTGAGCTTTTACGTTTTGGTTAACCATAATGACCGTTTCTTGCTTTTGTTTGGCTTTTGGTCATTAGGGTTAAACTTTTACCTTATTTTTCTTCTTCTTTGTTTTCTTGTGTTTTGTTTTCGTGTTTCCACATTTGTTCGCAGGTGCTGAAGAGCCGAGAAAAGAGGAGTGTTGACAATGCACTCATCAAGGGGGAGATTGAGGAGCCATGCTGAATAGCGTGGGCCTCATGGCTCCAGAAGTGATGAGTCATTGTCAACGTTAGTCAAAGAGGACTGAAGAAGAGAGGAGATCTGCTGTTTCATGGGCCGCGTGTGACTCAGGTACACGGGCAGCGAGCGACTGTCGGGCAAAGGAGGCTGCGAAGTCGGGCTGGCCCAATCCGGGTACATGGGCCAGAAGCAGTCGAAGACCCACTGGGCTGTTGACCAGGGTTGACTCAGGTACACGGGCGGTGAGTGATTGCCGGGCTGAGAGAGCTGCGGAGTCAGGCCGGCCCAATCCGGGTACCTGGTGCAAAGCTGGTGGAGGCTTTGTCAGTTTCGGCGCAAAACTGACAACCATCGATCTTGTATCCGACTGTCCAGAAGAGAAGCCGTAGTCGCTACGAAAACTTAGCTTCCGGATAAGTCATCTGTATCTCTAGGCCCACAGTCAGTCAGTTATGTCTGTAAAAATTCCTAAGGGCAGTAGAGTCTTTTCCTTTATTTTTGAGTCTGTAAAAACCCTAAGGGGCTAGTAGAATATTCCTAGTGTTGGGCTGCCTATAAATAGGACCCCAATCCCTAGGGTTTGGACTATCCCTTCCAAAATTCACTGTTCAATCTTTTGGGTCATTTTGCTCCCCACGTTCTCTCTCTCCTGTGTGCGCCGCCAGGCATTGGTTCATCCCTTTTTGCCTTGCATTTATTTTGCTCCTGTGAGATTGATTTCTTTGTTGATTGTTGAGGTGTGTGCATTGATTCCTCTCCTACAAGAAGCTTCGGTTTGTTGTGCTTTGTTGATTTTATTCCTGAGGTTGTGTCTCTGTTGCGTGTGTTCTTCGTGAGAAGTAGTACTAGTTCTTGCTGTTGCAAGTAGTACTGCTACTGTAGCCACAGTACTCGCTGCCAGCTTTTTACCTTCTACTGCACAGCTTTTTGATCGAAGCAGACTGGATTGAATGCCTTTTTGACTGTTCTCTGGCGAAGCCATCATCTCAGTTTCGAAGCCCCTCAGCTCCGTGAGGCAGGCTTCAAACGTATACCCTCAGAGGCTTCGTTCGATCTTCGGAACTGCATTTTTGTTTTCTATGTGTCTAGCGTCGAAGTATTTTTCTGAACGGACATCATCGCATACTTCGAACGACAGTGCGAAGATACTCCGAATCTAGCTGTTCGAAGTCCACACTTCGTTAAGTTTCGAAGTTGGGTTCGAAGCCTGACGTTTCAGATAGGCTTCGCTTTGATTTCCTTATGGCGTGTCAGTCTCTGCTTCTCTTTCCAAAGCTTTCTCTGTTCGAAGGTAGAGTGTAAGTTTTGAGTTTGGTTTCCTGTCGTGTGACAGGCTTCGCTTCTTTGTTCGAAGGTTGTCCGTTTGTGTGTTGTGTTCGAAGCTTTCTGTTCGAAGGTTTTGCTTTGAAGCTTTCGGTTCGAAGTTGTGTTCGAAGTCTTGTCTTCGAAGTGCACACTTCGAAGCAAGCTCCGACTCTGTTACTTTGCTTCGAAGCATACTTCGCTCCCTGCTCCTTCGAACTAGGCTAGAACCAAATACCTTCGGCTTCTTCGACATGCTTCGCAACTGACCTCCGAAGCAGGCTCCGTCACCAACCTTCGAAGCAGACCTCGACGTGCGAAGGGGGCTTCGCCAAGTTCCGAACAAGAGACAAATTTGGACAGTAACTTCTCTTTTCATCTTACACATACTTAGATCATTTCATTGAGAAGTTTAGGCCTGTTACACCATGTTCATCTGCCTAGTTGCACTTATTTAATAATTCTCAGTTATAATCATTTGCTTCTAGGTTAGAAACCTTTAGACTTAGGCCTTTCGTTTAATTTCTGCTGCGTAGTCTTTTTGAGGTGCGTTGGGTATTGGGAACAGGCCATTGATTCGAAAGAATTTTTTAGGCGCCCATTCACCCCCCCTCTGGTCGCTACTTTCGGTCCTACAGAAGCAAAGAAGACTTCGCTCAACATGCAACCCCGAAAAATCAACTCAGCCAAGTCAGTGCAGGCTCCGCACACAGGGTGCTTCGAGCAGGCTTCGCACTTCACCCTTCGCAAGAGTGGACTACCCTCTGAGGACTTCGACCAAGTACTTAGCGACATCAACTAGTGCTGGGCTTCGTACACCGAAGGTCTAAACGCACACTTTACGGACTTCGCTAAGGACCTCGACACGGGAAGAAACGATGGGCTTCGATCAGGGCTTCGCTAGTAAACATCGAGGTCTAGCCTCCAGTTACACAAAGCGAACGCACACTGAGAAAGCACACTTCGCACAAAAACACACTTCGCCTAGACAGGCTTCGGCGCACTACTACTAGCGAGGTATGCAAACAAGCTCAAGCAGAAACTTAACACAGAAGCAGGGCTTCGCTGCTTGAACAAGGAACACAATAAATGAACTCACAGGATGAATACAGAGTGTGGTGGTTAGTACAGGAGCTCAACAGTGAATGCTCAAAGTGTTAAATGTTACCTACCCAGCCCCCATATTTATAGCCACTATTCACCCAGTGAATTGACTACTTTACCCCTAGGGTTTACAAAGGTTTTGTCTCATCAGAACTGAGGGGTACAAAAGGTAGTCAACTTTATTTGGAGGCTTCTCTGTCAGCTTTGCAGAGGGGACAACGTCAGCTTTTTGCAGAGTAGACAATGTCAGCCTTTGCAGTCTTTGACCTTTCCGGAGCCCCCTTCGCACACGAGGGGTGCGGTAGCTTCGGTGAGAAGCCTTGAGCCTGACAGCATTCGCTTCACCGAAGTCAGCCTCTGATAAAGTGACGGTTTTGAGCCGAAGCCGTCAAAGCCCTTGGGCCTTCGCACCACCACCTTCGGAGTGGATCACCACGGCTTCACAGCTACTCCCAGCTCGAACTCCGTCAGTCCATGTACCGAAGCCATGCATGGCCGAAGTACCACAAGACATCCTTTCTCCGGAGCTAGCCTCGCTCCAAAGCCTTCTTCACTCCGAAGCCCCCCTTCGGAGTACCACCCTTCGAAGTCCCTCCTTCGTCCAAGGCCTCCGCATGAAGCATTCCATGAGCACTTCATCGCAGTGCCTCTCCCCGAGCACACTCCTCGACAAGCCTCATCCGGACCATGCCTTCGATGCACCTTGACTTCTGAGACCTTCGTCGGGTACCCTTCGAGTGTCTCCCTCCGGAGCACACTTCGAACACCTTGCCTCTGTTGAGGACTTGATCCACCATACTCCGAAGTCACTCCTTCCGGAGTACCCTTCGAAGTGCCTCGCCTCCGAGGACTTTGTCTCGGGGTACCTTCACCCGGAGCCACGCTCCGCACTTACTGCCTTCTCCTGGCGCACCTCGACCCGAGGACCGACCTCGACCCCTTCACAGCCTTCGTGACGGAGCTCCCCGCTCCACTGGCATCAAGCCTCCCGCTTGACCCAGGTTCACCTGCTACGAACCGTCCATCGCCTCCACTGTCCCCTGCGCACCACAGACAAGCAGACAGATGTATCTAGTACTCCAGAGACCTCTCCGGGTTAGCAACCTTCGGCACACACTCCGGTGTACCGCCCAAAGTACCGAGACCTTCGGTACAAACCCAGTCATCGTGTACTGTTGGACCCCTCCGACAGGCACACTCCGCTGCAACAGCTGCAGCAACCAAACCCACCGAACCCTTTGGTGAAACAGCCTCCGAACCCCTTCGGAGGTACCCCTTCGAAACAGAGGTTAAACACAGTCAATCACTCATCACAGACTCCGAAACCAACCCTTGGTTTCTCAAAGTGCAACTGAAAAAATCACCTCAAGTGTTGAAGCGTTATCAGCTCCTCCACAAGCCAATGTTGTCCCAACCATTGCACAAGCCATGAAGATGGTTAAGGACTGTGGGATTCAAGAAAAAACTGCTTTGATGCACACTGCCTCCTTGTTGATCATGAAGTCTGAATTTAGGGAGATACTTGGTGTTCTTGAAACAAATGAAGGAAGACTTGATTTTATTGAGAGAGAGCATGAGATGAAGAAGGCCACATAGATCATATTTTTTATGTTGTTCCTTTGTGTTGGAACCATCCTCTTTTTTATGTTGTTCCCTTGTGTTGGAACCATCATTTCTTTATGTTGTTCTTGAACCATTTTGTTTATTTATCTATGACTCATTGTTTCTGTTGGAACCATTATATTTGTTGTTTATGTAGATGGATGCGAGTATGGAAGAGTTGGCAAAAAAGGGCAGCGATCACTTCTTTTATTAAATGAATTGTCACAACATGCCGCCCTTCTTGGAAATCTGGGTCATATCTACAATAAGCATTATTTTCATAAAGGTGGCTATAGAGAAGGACCAGAATCAGGTTATGAATGGGTTATGAGGTGTTTCAAGCGTCCAAGATATTTTTATAAGATGTTTCGAATGAGTCCAGATATTTTTATGGCACTTCATGATTTATTGGTCTCTTCATATGGTTTGACATCCTCTAGGAATGTTACATCGATTGAGTCATTGGCAATGTTATTATGGATTGTTGGGGGCCCTCAATCATTTTCCCAAGCTGAAAACTGTTTTGAATGGTCAACATGGACAATTCACACGAAGTTCAAGAAAGTATTGAAGTGTTTTCTTAAATTAGGAAAAGACAACATCAAACCAAGAGATCCAACATTTAACAATGAACATGGTAAGTTGAAAGAAGACTGTTTCTGGCCTCATTTCAAAGGTGCTATTGGTGCAATAGATGGATCACATGTTGAGGTTACAGTGCCGACTGATGAGGTGATTAATTACACTTGTCGTCATAGATATACATCACAAAATGTACTTGTCATATGTGACTTTGACATGAGGTTCACATTTGTGGTTCCCGGATGGCCGGGTTCGACGCATGACACACGGATCCTTAACCACGCATTGGAAAATTTTCCTTCATTTCCTATCCCTCTAAGGTAAATACTAACTTTGTTCTAGTTATATTTACTTTACAATGCTAACTTGTTCTTGTTTTTTTCAGATAAATACTACCTTGTGGACTCTAGTTATCCAAATCGAATTGGATACCTTGCACCTTTTAAGGGGACTACCTACCATATACCAGAATTTCATCATCGTCGTGGGCGTCCACCACAAGGGAAGCATGAGATATTCAACTTTTTGCACTCCTCCCTCCGTAATGTAATTAAGCGAGCATTTGGGGTCCTCAAGCAAAAATGGCGCATATTGAAAGCCATGCCTAGTTTCTCAGCTCGACGACAGGCACAAATCATTATGGCTTGTTTCGTATTGCATAATTTCATTCTTGACAGCCAGTTGCATGATAAGGAGTTTGAGAGGTGTGACGCAGATGACGAGTATATGACTGGAGCATCAAATATTGAGGATGTAACTGAAGACGTTGACGAGGTAGAGGGAGGGAATGAGGTTACCATGAACACCATTCGTGACAGGATAGCTACCTCACTAGCTAATGCGAGAGCGACATAGAATAGTTATTTAGCTGGCAAGCTTTTTGAGATGAACAATATACTTATTTATATATATAATATATAATTTCGTTCAAAATATGTCCTCGATGCAAAGTTCACGTCATTACGATCATTTTGCATATAAACATCATATTAGAGTCTTATGAGCATTACAAACAATTTACACATCTGTCAGCTCACAACAGCTTTTTCACAGCAGCTTTTTCACAGCTGACAGTTCACAATATCTTTTTCACAGCTGACAGCCGAACCAAACGCACACTTAGAGCTTCATTTTTCACAAAAATACCTAAATTCAAATTTAAATAGCTATATAGGTAAATCTTATCGATGCAGAAGTCTCAATCTTATAACCTTCCGTTTTTTCCGAAAGCCTCCGCACCCTGAGACTTCTCATGTGTGCGAGTTGGGACAAGCTCAACCGCACTTTTTTTTTTTTTGGAACAAATTCGATTTGGATATTTAAAGATTATTCTGCGGTGAAAATACTACGTCCCATCTGATTCTCACCTCGCGGTTGGAACCAAATGCCACCTTCTTCTCCTAATAAAATCTCGGGTAGTTTGTTTTAAAATGTTTTGTCAAATGCTTCACTCCAAAGAGATATGGCTGCAGCGGCCCCACGGGAAGCCCATGTCAGCGGGGCCCATCCCAAAAGCAGCAACCGCTCCCCCTTCCATCGCCCATCGCCTAGGTGACGGTCCAAGTGGACGGTGAGCGCCGCATGGCGACACGCGCCGCAGCGAGCGAGATCGCGCGCGCTGCCGGCGTGCGAGCTCGTCTACCGGAGTCACACTCCCCACGATCACCAACGCGAACCCCCAGTATAAGTTAGCCCCCACCACCAGAATCGCCGTCCCAAAAATCTCAAATTGATCGATAGCTCGATCGATCGGAGGTTGTTGCATCGGCGAACCACTCGTCGAGGTTTTGCTGCGTCATGGGGAGCCTCCCGCCCTGCCTCTGCGCTCGCCCGCTCGTCGTCGCGGCGGCTGCGGGGCGGCCGGGGCCATGCCTGCGGGGCGGCGTGAGGCGGCGGAATGCCGCTGCGACGGTGTCGTTGGCGGCGTGGAGGCGGGTGGGGTTTGGGGCCGCCGGGTCCGTGGCCACGGCGGTGGAGGCGGAGGTGGGGGAGGGGGAGGGGGAAGGGGAGGAGGAGGAGGAGGCGGTGATGCCTGATAGGTACGCGCTGGGCGGCGCGTGCAGAGTGCTCGCCGGAATGCCCGCGCCGCTGGGGGCCACCGCGCTCGACGTCGGGGTCAATTTCGCCGTCTACTCCAGCGGCGCCTCCGCTGCCGTGCTCTGCCTCTTCACACCCGACGATCTCAAGGCGGTGAGCTCGCTTCAGAGATCAGAGCGGTGTCATGCGTTTCCCAGTAACTTTTTGTTCCGCTGGCCCTGTTATTCCGATGCTCAATTGAGGTTCTGCATTGTGTGTGGACGGTGCAGGAGAGGCTGACCGAGGAGGTTCCCCTTGATCCGCTCTTCAATCGGACTGGGAATGTATGGCATGTCTTCATTGAAGGCGACCTGCACAACATGCTTTATGGGTACAGGTTTGATGGGATGTTCGCCCCTCACTCTGGGCATCGCTTCGATGCCTCCAATATCATGGTGGATCCTTACGCTAAGGTGATGGATTAGTACTAGTTTGCCTTCAGTAGTCGTTTGCAAGGCTCTTACTTGCTTTTTCTATTGCTATAGGCAGTGATAAGCCGAGGAGAGTATGGTGTTCCGGGTCCTGGTGGCAATTGCTGGCCTCAAATGGCTGGCATGATCCCTCTTCCGTACAGTACGGTATGCTAGTACATCAGTTGCATTTGTTTCTTTTTTTTAACCGTCACTTATTTCCATTTATTCCTCTTTCGCTGTGGTATCCGAGTCAATCAGTATATGTTAGCTTGTTGCTGAATGTACCACTAAGAATAAGTGAATAACATATTTTTCTAATGTAGAGATTTTGATCATATTGTTATTAATGTTATTTGTTTGAATGTTTGCAAGTGGAAAAGAATTGATTTTGCATTTATTTGTTGCATTTATTGTTTTAGTTATTAAATCTCACCATAAAATGTTTTCATTTGCAGTTTGATTGGCAAGGTGATGTATCTTTGCAATATCCTCAGAAGGATCTTGTAATCTATGAGATGCATTTACGTGGGTTTACAAAGCATGGTTCAAGCAACGTAGAACATCCAGGGACTTACCTTGGAGCTATATCAAAGCTTGACTATCTGAAGGTGCATTTTGCTAATTACCTAGTTCAGACAAGAAGCTATTGACTCACAAGAACAATTTTGTCATGGCCTCAGATCGTGGGCCGAAGGGCCTAGCCCACTTGCGAACAGTACCGCATGGGACTGTTCACGTGAACAGTACTGCCGATATTGTAGTAGTTAGGTTAAAGAGTTAGTTTTAGATTAAATTCTGTTTAGATTATTCTGTTTCAAATTTAGTAGATTAGATCAATTAGAGGGCTGGTCCTATGTCTATATAAACAGGACTGGTGCCTAGAGGGAGTGGTCGAGTATTCAGTTGGGTTATTTCCTTCTTGTATCCTTGCCTCTTCGCCGCGTCGCCGCAATGGCGCCGCTGTGACGGAGAGGTCCAGGACCTCGACCAACTACCTATTTCAGTATAATCTACGAAGATTAGTTACTACTAATTCTACGGAAACCCCGACCGGTGACAAATTTAAAAGACTATCACATACTCATCTTTGAGAATATCTTAACGTACATTTAGAGTTTGGATTGCTTTTTCTGAAGATATTACATCTCATCCTTGAGAATATCTTATTTGACAACTTAACCATAATTAAGTATTGTCTAAGACATATGCTGTCGATTGTGATAACTCTGATAAGTCACTTCAAATTTTGTTTATGCATTAAAAAACTTCTTAACATCCGTTCAATGCTAATTACTTACATTGACATTTTGCTTAGTCACCCTTTTTATACTTTCGTATGTGTTCCGCTAATTGAATAACTCTAATAATAGCCAATTTAGAGTTTTCGACTTTTCACTTTTGTAAGTTTATTCTTAGTTTGTTTCCTGGATACCCCACTACAGGAGCTTGGAGTTAACTGTGTAGAGTTGATGCCCTGCCATGAATTCAATGAGCTAGAGTACTTCAGCTGCTCTTCCAGGTATGAAGATTTGAACCCAGAATTGAGCTACCAGTAGTGTTTGAAATTTGAATGGAATTTGGTACAAATGCACTCTTGCGCAACTGAACCTTTTGTCCTTCTCTTGAAACAGTGCATTATTTAACAGTCAGTCAACAATTTTTGTATGAGGTGTTTTTTGTTAATATGATAGACATGCTACTAATGGTACCATCTTGAATTTTATAAGTTCATAACTTAAGCTAGATTTTCTTGCAAAACATTAAGCCATAATTAATATTGGTCACATCAATACCATATTGCAATTGAATCATTGATAGGTCAAATCTCCTACTCTCAACAGAGCTTCACATGTTTAGAATTTGCATATTCTCAACATAACACTCTTTTCTCTATTTCATTCTTGTATATTGCTGTTTTTCCATATCTAGAACTGTTTTGCTTTTTTCCCCTTTCATTTGTACTGAGGGTTTCACTTATGTCCTTACTATTCTTGTAACGTGTGTGCTGGTACATGAATGCATGATACATGTTTTTCCATTATTATGATTTTTCATATTTTCATTGGAAATTCATCCAAAATGTTCATGTTGTTTCATATAAACTGGTCAATTCTTACCAGGATGAATTTCTGGGGTTACTCCACGATAAACTATTTTTCACCGATGACAAGATATTCATCAGGTGGGACAAGAGACTGTGGGCGTGATGCCATAAATGAATTCAAAACTTTTGTAAGAGAGGCCCACAAACGAGGAATTGAGGTAAACTAGTTGATATAAGTAAATTATTGTCTAGTAGCTGATCCATCTTGAACATATATTTTGATGTGGAGATATCCTATTAGGTGATCATGGATGTTGTCTTCAACCATACAGCTGAGGGTAATGAGAATGGACCAACATTATCATTTAGGGGGATAGATAATAGTACATACTATATGCTTGCACCTAAGGTAAGATGTATTGCTCATTTTGCAAATTTCTTTTTTCAGAGATGTGTTGAATACAGTTTTGTTATGTAATTCTATGCGATATAAGAATTTGAAAGGCATTTGTTTCTACAGGGAGAGTTTTACAATTATTCTGGTTGTGGAAATACCTTCAACTGTAACCATCCCGTGGTCCGTGAATTCATTGTAGATTGCCTGAGGTACATTTATAAATATATCTACTGCGAAAAAAGTTATTGATATCTCCTCATTGCTTAACATTTTGTCAAGAACTTCATTTGCAAGCCTTGTAAGAGCATTTCCAAGAGAAGCTCTAAATGGTTACATACTCTAAAAAAGTAGCTCTAAGAGATACTCTAAAAGACTCCTAAAAGTAAAATGTTCCCCAAATTAGCTCTTCCGCTCCTCATTTGTAGAGAACGTAGATGTCTCCTATTAAGTCTTCGTGCACACATGATTATAGGGATTTGATTTAGGGATTCTGTTGGTTGCTGATTTGGTATACTAAAGATAGATTATAGGGATTTGATTTAGGGATTTTGTTGGAGAAATTTATTTATAGAGATTTGTATCAAAAAATGAATCCCCAAAAGATAGATAGGGAGTCTATTTTTAGGCTACTCTTTTGATCACCAGTATAATGCATTTATTTTTTTAAAAAATACATATACGGATGATGTTTCAGTGCTATATGCAGATTTGGATATTCTTCTATTCTAATGAACAGGGAAATGATATCAGATCATCGTATCAGTTTCTTATGATCATTAATAATAAATAAATGAAAGATCTACAATTTTTCTTGGAATATGCTTAATCTTTTGTTAGGTCATTTTTCATGATATGTTTAATGTTTAGTGCATGTCATATATAGTGTTAATTCCACTTGCTTTGTTTTTAACAATTAGCTTCGACATTTCAGATACTGGGTGACAGAAATGCATGTTGATGGTTTTCGTTTCGATCTAGCATCCATAATGACAAGAGGATGCAGGTAAAATGTGGTTCATCTTTTGTCTGTGTCCTGCCTTTCCAGAATACTGTTAAAAAAATTTCTGTTACTTTTACAAGTCTTTGGGATCCAGTTAATATGTATGGAAGTCCAGTGGAAGGTGACATGATTACAACAGGAACACCTCTTGCTACTCCACCACTTGTTGACATGATCAGCAATGACCCAATTCTTGGAGGTGTCAAGGTTACTAATTTGTTTGACTTTTGTTATGCATCTACAATTTATACACTCATACCAGTAATGTTAATTCCTATTCCTGGCAAGGAATTTGTTTTCTGCACAAGTAACTGGATACATTTATTCTTGTTTAAAAACAATATATCTACCAAATAACATAATAATGTATATGATGTATTTAGCATACTATTATGTTTCTTGTGAAATCCTCTTACCCTTATACCCGTTGCATTTATAGCTCATTGCTGAAGCATGGGATGCAGGAGGCCTCTATCAAGTAGGTCATTTTCCTCACTGGAACATTTGGTCAGAGTGGAACGGAAAGGTAGGAACGGTATAACTTGATCTATTTAAAGTTTGATTGTCTAAAGCAACAAATGTTTCCTTGGTGTAATAATAAATTATTTTGCATCCATGAATGTACATGAAAGATAATACAGGAACTGAATGCTGAGATATTTATCAGGGCTACTGCTAGTGTACATAAATACACCTTTTGTTCTTTACAAGGGCATGTGCTATGAAATCAGTAAGAAACAATACTATATTATGCTTGTGTGCGAGTTAAAGATGGAGTTTTGAGAAATGACATATAATCATATGCATCCAATCTTCAGTTAAATCAACATCTGAGTATCTGAAACAATTCCCACGGTATCTATGTAATTTCTGTTAAATCATAGTGCTAACTTATTATGTGCTTGTTTCTCCAGTACCGGGATATTGTTCGTCAATTCATTAAAGGGACAGATGGATTTGCTGGTGGTTTTGCTGAATGCCTGTGCGGAAGTCCACATCTATACCAGGTACACAGTGAAATAGCTGTAGATGGATTCAGTATAATCCAAATTGGATGGACTATAAAAATATCGCATGGTAAATTGGTGGTAATAGTGCATGCAGCTTACAGTTATAATACTAGATCTATGCATAGCTTTTAACACCCAACATGCAAGTCAAAAAAATGTGTCTTCTGTTCTTTCATTTTATTTTTATTGTTTGGGTGCTTTTGCATGTCTGGTGGGACTTGGATTTGGTCTAACCTCTAAAAAAATTACTTCCATGTTATTTTTCTTTTTCTTTGTGAGAAAAGGCCATATTGGATTGTGTGTACAAAGCGATACTGCAAGCCAGATGGTTTCATACATATGTGACACATAATGATACACACAGAAGTACCATGTCATAAGTAGTGGGCCAGGGCCGCCAGGCCCAGTCCACCTGAATACTACCCATGTGGGTACTGTAGTAATAATTAGGGATTTGATAGTTTAAAAAGGCAGTGATAAAAAATTGGCCCTCGATCAGCTGATTAATTGGCCAATTAATCGCTGATCAGGACTTCAGTTAATTTATCCCATAATTGAGGTATTAATCGACTGGTCAACCCCCCATCGATTAATCGGCAGTATATAACAAGTGCTCTCTCCACCGCTTCCACCACCCATTGTTCCTGATCTACACTGTTGCCTGCACCGCCTGTTGTTCCTAATATCCGCCGCTGCCGTTTGGATCCACGTCGAGCGGCCGCATCAGACTCGTGACGCCACTGCTAGGTCTGCGCCGAGCGCACCCTAGCCTAGCCATCGCTAGAGCCACGCCTCCACACGCTGGCGCCAGCACCACCATGGCTCCCGCCGCAGTGTGTTCTTTGCTTCAGCGAAGAACAGGAGAGGAGGTAGAGGTAGGAATGACTGAATGAGTGGTCTCAACGGAGAAAAAGACAAGCAGCCAGGAATGAGTGGGCCTAGGCGTGAGAAAAAGAAAGGATGAGAGAGACATGGCAGTACACTTGAGAAAAAAGAAAACGTGACAGCACAGTGCCACAGACTGTACAGATGTGAGAAGGAGAAATGACAGGTAGAGAGACGAGAAAAAAATAAAAGAAAGGAAGATAGATAGATTACATGATAGAAAACTGTTTCTTTTGACTAGCCATATTTAGGTGACCGATTAATTCAGTTAATCCTCCAACTAACCGATCCCTCTACTCGGAGATCAGCCGATCAGCTACCGATCACTGATTTTCTAACACCATAAAAATGTAAGATTAGATTATGTCCTTGAAAGGTAAGATTAGATAGGAAGATATTGGTTTTAGTTAGAAATTAGATATATAGACTAGATTGGTTTCCATGGTAGCAAAGATTATTTTATTAGATTTCAAGTTAGTTATCCCTATATAAAGGGATCTCTTGTACTTAATTGACAAGCAATGAAGATTTAGTCTAATCCCATCCTAATGTTTTTCTCCCCAACTTAAGTCTACCTCTTATCCCTCATAACTGCCACCACCTGGCTATCCTCTATTCCTCTCGTTGATTATCCTGCCATGTATCCAACCCATGACATACCAATGCAAACTAGCTTCATTATATTTTAAAGAAAAATTCCATATCATCTGCTTCTTAATTCAAATTTCTTTGGTTTGCATAGATATCAAATACGTCATTTGGTATTTGCCATCTCAAATTTTGGTTTATTAATCAGGCAGGGGGGAGGAAACCTTGGCATAGTATCAACTTTGTGTGTGCGCATGATGGATTTACACTGGCTGATTTGGTGACGTATAACAAGAAGTACAACTTGTCAAATGGTGAGGACAACAGAGATGGAGAAAATCATAACCTTAGCTGGAACTGTGGGGAGGTAATTCTCAATTACAATGTTTTTGCATATTTCTTGTTTTGCATCTAGTAATATCTGACACATGATCTTGTAATGGCTTTTCTCCATGGTTAAGCTGTCAGTATGATGGAGGTTTCCTCTACCAGATGTTATGGTCTGTAAACTCACCTTATATTTTGTAAATGAGACGAGTTATGAAGCTTATGACTTAAGGTTAGTACGGGCAGGTCGTTGATACTGGTATTGGGAAAACCATGATCTAGTCACTATGATTTAACAAAGGTGGTTGGAAAACCATTAGTCCAGTGACTAGGATTTGATGAACTTCCCTCCATCCACCAGAGCCGCAGACCTGATCTGATTTGATACAATTAGCTTTTTTATTGCATCAGAATATATATGCAACTATGCATGTAGCCTTGGAATCTTTTCTAGAATGCACATTTAAAATTTAATGTGAACAATGTAGGAAGGTGAATTTGCAAGTTTGTCAGTCAGAAGATTGAGGAAGAGGCAAATGCGAAATTTCTTTGTCTGTCTCATGGTTTCTCAAGTAAGATTCTATTATCTGACCTTTTCAGTTATCCTATAATGTTCTGTACTCGACTATCTGACCTTTTATTATCTTATCTTTCTTTGTCTGTCTTGATTTTATTGAAGTGAATGCTGACATCGCTGTGTTAAATCCTTAAATTCTCCTCCTGCTATCATCACAAAAGACTCACTTGTTATATTTCACACTTTCTAAATTATCATTGTTTTTCCAATTCTTTAGGGTGTCCCAATGTTCTACATGGGCGATGAATATGGCCATACAAAAGGAGGCAACAACAATACATATTGTCATGACCATTACGTCAGTCCAATGTGGTCATGTGTTTTTCGAATCAACTATCTCAAAATCCTTCACTAATCCACCTTTGGTTCTTTTATAGGTCAATTATTTCCGCTGGGACAAAAAAGAAGAATCCTCTGGCTTGCAACGGTTCTGCTCCCTCATGATCCAATTCCGCAAGTAAAAACTCTTGAATACTTCTTTATGTAGAACTTGAGTGCCAAACCAGTGAGTAATATCCATAGCGTGCATCAAACTCATGCTTTCTTTTCTTTTGCATTGCAGACAACTTGAGTGCCTTGGCCTTGAGGAATTTCCAACAGCAGAACGGTTGCACTGGCATGGTCATCAACCTGGGAAACCTGACTGGTCTGAAACAAGCCGATTTGTGGCCTTCTCCATGGTACAAATATAGTGCACCCACTCGGAAACAAACCCCCTCCCCCTCTCCTAAAAAACATCTTTTTCATGACAATCAATTAGAAGGTAGATGCTGATTTCGTTTATGCATATCTTACCACAGAAAGATGGGACCAAAGACGAGATCTATGTGGCCTTCAACGCCAGCCATTTGCCGGTGGTTGTTGGACTCCCAGAGCGCCCAGGATACCGTTGGGAACCTCTGGTGGACACAGCCAAATCAGCACCATATGACTTCCTCACCGATGACTTGCCTGATCGCGCTTTCACTGTGCAGCAATTCTCTCATTTCCTCAACGCCAATCTCTACCCCATGCTCGGTTACTCGTCCATCATCCTTGTATTGCAGCCTGATGTTTGAGATAACAAAACTATAGTGTAGTAAAGAAACATATGTAGATAGCTCTTTTGTGCATTGTCAAAGCTATGCGATAGTTTGAGGTGTGATCTGCTGCCCATTCATGCATGTTCGAAATTTATGGTGACCAGATAGGTTATTCAGGAACAAGCTAGGAGAAGATCAGCATTTTTTGGCAATTGAGAACGGATAAATGTACAGAGTATGCTGTCCTACAGCCATGGACGAAACGTGATTCTCAATTTTGCCACCAAAAGAAGAGCAAAAGATAGAAGAAACAGAGCAACAGGGGCAGATTTCATCCAGGTTTTCCAGCTGAATTTGTTGTGCCACCGTTCATGACTCGTTGTTTTCTGGATATGTGATGCATTTGTAGACCCTGCATCTTGGGCAAATGATGAACCCTGCCTGCAACCGCATAAGAAGTGCCGGTGTTAAGAACTCAGAAAGAAGCTGAAAGAAAAAAGGTTTTGATCTGGAAAAAAAGGTCTATTTAGAGTGCTTCAGCTTCTTTAAACTGTTTAGGATTGTAAAACTCAATTGTTTCAATCTATAAATAAACAGATGGTATATTCAATTGGTCTGATCTATAAATAAACTAAAACTCAGAAATTAAAAAACACGCTTACTAGCTATTTATCAGAATTTGAGTTTGAAGTTCTCTGGACAAATCTAAAAGTAAGGACAGGATTAGAGGAACTCACAGCCTTGCAGGTGGGGCAGCGGCGATAGATCCGGCTGCCCTCGGACTTGACATTGTTCTTCTTCCCCTTGCAGAAGTCGCAGAGCAGCCACCCTGCGCCATTGCACCCTTCGCACTCTACACCTTCTTCCTTAGGACAAGAAAACACTTCAACAGCGTCAGATTCGATGGTTGCATGAGGACTTGACGTACGGCATGGGCGTCGGCGGCGAACAGGGCAAGGAGCCCGGATCCGGTGGAGTCGTGGAGACGACGAGTGCCCGGCCTCCTCGGGAACGGCAATACGATATATATATATATATATATATATATATATATATATATATAGATGGAGGGCTTTATTGAAAATGTACCTCCAACGTTCAAGCACTCTCGATCTCAGCCGTGTATGTTTGATGTGTAGAGAGGCCAGGTTAGGATCGCTACCATTGGTAGCGACCTGAGTTTTGGTAGGTTTGATGGTAATAATACGAGATAGAGATAATCGGAGGGCTCCTATGGAAAATCACCCAGGCTCAGCTGCCTAGCTGACGCGTAGGGCCACCTTGTCGGCGTGAGGATTGCATAGAGGGGGAGTGCCGGCCCACCCACTTCTCCGAAGAAGTGCCGGCGAGGGGGAGGCGCCGACGGCGTCGGAGAAGAAAGGTTTCGAGGAGTCCATCGGGGAGAAAAGAGAAGGGAGCAAGCATGGAAGATACTACCCAAGATACTAACCTCCGTCTCGGCCTCAGCCTCAGCCTCCGTTGACGCCGTCCGGTCCGCGGCGAGCTCCCTCGGGACGGACAAGCAGCCGACCGTTCCTTTGCTCCTCGTCCGCCGCGACGGCAACACCGCCGGCACAGGAGGCCGACACGGCATCGACGAGACCCACCGCCACCGGCCCACCAAACGATCAACGCACCACTGCGCCGCCATTGCTCCGCTTCTTACCAGTTGCGTCGCCTTCCCCACCGTTCCCTCGTCACCTCGTGTGGATAAAATCACGGGGGAAACGAAAGGCTCCCGGTCCTGACGTCGCGGGCCCACGGGAGTCCACGTGGGATCGCCGCTCCCACCAAGGCTGCCACTGGAACCCGCACAGAATCCAAGGGGGGACCGGGGACATTTGAAAACTTCCAGGTCAACGCAGCCGGCGAGAGCGTTGAACCAGATCTCGCCGCCGCGTCCACGCGACCATGCCGACGCATCGCCGCCTCCGCCTCCTTCTGCTCGTGACGCTGGCGGCCGTGGTGGTCGCTGGTGGAGAAGAGGCGTTCTGTGACGGGGAGTCCGGACCGGATGCGGCAGCGCTCCGGCCGGACCGGCTCACGGTGCTCCTTAGCGGCTACTCGGAGCGGCGGCTCCCGCTGCTCCGCGCCATCGCAGGGGCGTACGCTGCCCATCCGCTCGTCCTCGCCGTGATCGTGCTCTGGTCCAACCCCTCAACGCCGAACAGCCTCCTCTTGAGCTTCCCACCGGCCGTCACCCTCAACCAGACCGCCTCCGCCTCCCTCAACTCCCGCTTCCTCCCGCATCCATCCATCCGCACCGCTGCCGTAGCCGTCGTGGATGACGATGTGCTCGCCGACGCCGCTGCCCTCTCCTTCGCGTTCAGCACCTGGCAGCATTCCCGCCCCGGTTCCCTCGTCGGGTTCTTCCCGAGATCCCACCACCTCGACCTGGCCCGCGGTAAGTGGGCGTACACCGCGGCACAGCCGGGGCGCTACTCCATGGTGCTCACCAAGTTCCTCATCCTCAGCTTCGACCTCCTGGTCAAGTACTCGTGCTCGCCGGAGCTCGCCGCGGCGCGCGCCGTCGTGGACCGGGAGCGCAACTGCGAGGACATCCTCATGAACTTCGTCGCCTCCGATGAGTCCGGCGAGGGGCCTGTGCTCGTGGAGGCAGGCAGCATCAGGGACTGGGGCGACCCGAGGAACGACGCCGACGCCAGCGCCGGCGAGGCGATGAAGACCGTCGGCCTGAGCTCGAGAGGGGGGACGGGGCACTGGGAGAAGAGAGGGGAGTGCATCACGGAGTTCCACCGGCTGCTGGGAAGGATGCCGCTGCGGTACAGCTACGGGAAGGTGGTGGAGGCGGTCGGCGGTGAGCAGGGGCTGTGCAACAAAGGCGGCCGGCTCGTCCGGTGCGACCAGTAGTATCCCACTCTACTCTTCTTCTATGTCAGCAACTCAACATGTCACAGTAAGCCTCCCCCTGATCACCGTAAATCCTGACAACCAAACAATGTGACAAATTTTCAGAATTTTGTAAATCGATTCAAGAGACGTGTTGTCATAAACTTAGGCGTGTTTGCATTGGGGCTAAAATTTTAGCCAATATCACGTCGAATATTTAGATATTATTTCGGAATATTAAATGTAGACTATTTACAAAACATATTTATAATCGGTGATTATTCGTAAGACGAATCTAATGAGTCTAATTACGCCATGATTTGACAATGTGATGCTACGGTAAATATTTGTTAATCATAGATTAATTAGGCTTAATAAATTCATCTCGTGAATTATCCTCCGATTCAATAATTATTTTTATAATTAATTTACGTTTAATCCTTTAAATTGATGTCCAAACATTTGATGTGATACGGGCTAAAATTTAGTCGATCCAAACACCCTCTTAATCCATTCTTGAAATAGTAGAATTTGTATGTTGTACCAAACCAATGTTGCCTGCAGTTTGTTGCTGAACACATCAAAGTTGATCAGGTATGACAAATTAGGTTGTCACGGGCTAGTTTATCTTGTAGCAATCTAAACACTTTACTAAAATCTTTGCACTACTAAAATTATGGCTTTGTTCAATTTTTATCTCTTATTGGCATAACTTGGCATCAATGCCAAAATTTGGTACCACCGAAGCCAATCTACCTAGCATATGGTGTTAGGGTTGACAAAATTGCGGCAAACTGCGGTTGTCCACCATCTCATTGGCTATTGGTTTGTGAAAACTGACATGATAACTGTTAAATCGGACGGGTAACGACGGTAACTAGGTGGGTACTGGTTTTATTATAATGTGTTTGAAGAAAATGGAATATAGTATTGAGTAATCAGCTCTGCTACCTGCGTAGTCCAGAACGTTTTCAACAATGGACAAGAGACAGGGAGTAGGAGAGAATGGACTTTCTTGTTTTTCTGATCAGTAGTCATACAATGAGGGAGGTCCCTTCTATTTATAGTCAAAAACCTTTAAAGATAAGTATGCCCAACTGCTTATCCCTATATTCATGGTATAGAGATAAGAATGATATCTCAACACTTGCCCTTGGGCATTCTTACGTGGCATGTATATGTCTCATCAAAACTCCCCAAAAACCCAGTGGGAAAATTTTGGGAGAAAAAGTACATAGCGTGCGTCTTAGTTGTACGAATTGCCTCATTAAAAACCTTAATATAAGAAACTCCAGGAAAACTCATTCAAGAGAAAAAGAGTACAATCCACCCAAATATTTCATATGATCTTCAAGACTAATTTGGGTACTTAGTCTTCTTGACTAAGATTTAACTCTTCTTTTCAGTATCATGTGAAGTTTCTCCCCCTGAAATGCGCAAGTATCTGAGTCTTTCCATCCTAATTACATGCTGGGAGCGACATAGTAAATAAATCTGCAAGATTCTCACAAGACTTAGTGTGCATTACCTTGATTTCATTTATCTTATGCAATTCATGAGCATAGAAGAACTTGAGGTTTATGTGCTTCGTCAAATTACTCTTCACATATCTTGATTATACCTGTGCAACACACACTACAGCAAATCCAGCAAACTTCTGTTGGCTTAGCCTTTTCCCGACGGAAAAAGCTAACTTCCGTCGGCAAAAGGCTAACTTCCGTCGGCATTTGGCCGACGGAAGCGGGTAGACGGAAGTTAGCTAACTTCCGTCGGTCGCCGACGGAAATTAGTTAACTTCCGTCGGCCAGGTTTGGCCGACGGAAGTTATCAGGAAGAATCGGTAACTTCCGTCGGCCAAAGTATAGCTGACGAAAATTATATTTTTTTGTTTTTTTTCTATTTTCTGTTTTTTCTGTTTGTTTTTTTTCTGTTTTTCTGTGTTTTTTCTTTTTTTCCTGTTTTTTCTGTCAGATTACACACTAATAAATTATATCCACATTCACAAACATAAATACATTCACATTCATATTCAAAGTCAACAAATATATTGTCACGTTTAAATCACATTCATACAAATTCAACTAAAAGGATCATGAATCCAAAAATATATACACAAGTATATGCATGGTCCAATTTTACATTCCTGCATCTTCTCCCTTTTCTCCTTCATTGTTTCTGATTAATGAAATGGAAAAATAGATAAAAACATAATAGATCTTTCTCAAATTTAAGTCAATGTTGTCTCCATCCACAACTGAATTAAAATCCCCAATATGCTATTGTTAATATAAAATTTTGGATCCATTGAAGCGAATAGCTGCCCTGTCATATGCTCTACAAGTTGGAGAACAGATTAAAATGAGAGAGGAATTATAGGAACAATAGGAACATATCAAACTGAGAAGTGCAGAGTACTTCTAACTGAACCTTGCTGCCTCAATTTCAATGTCAAACAATCCAAGATAGATGTATCTGCACGAAAGATAGCATTTCAGTGGGAAAGACAACGGTTCCATAGCCATAAATATTCATGTGTTATTTCACTGAATTAATGCCCAACATGGTAAATAAATCAAGAAGAAGGTTAAACTTACAAGGAACACATGTGCGGGGCAGCAGCGGAGGGTGGTGGAGGCTTCGGGTGGGATGCACAACGGCGGAGGGGGTCGTGCGGGGCAGCGTGGAGGGGGCCTCGTGCGGCAGTGGAGGGGGCTGAAGGCCACCGCACCCCTCATGCACATGTGCGGGACATCGACGGCAGAGGGGACCTCGTGTGGCGGTAGAGGGGGCGAAGGCTCCGGGCGTGATGGGTAGCGGCAGAGGGGGCCGAAGGCCGCCGTTCTCCCCTTGCGCACATATGAGGGGAGGCGGGGAGGTGGGCGAAGGGCGCGGAGGCGGCCACCGGGAGGTGGGGAGGCGGCGCATGGGAGGCGGGCGGAGGGAGAGTGGCGCGGAGGTGGCGAAGGGGAGGCGGGCGGAGGGAGAGAGGCGGGGAGGCGACGAAGGGGAGGTGGGCGGAGGGAGAGAGGCGGGGAGGCGACAAAGGGGAGGCGGACAGAGGGAGAGAGGCGGGGAGGCGGTGAAGGGGAGGCTGGCGGAGGGAGAGAGGCGGGGAGCTGGAAAACCTAGGCGCGGGTGGGGCTGGGGAAAAATAGAGCGTGCGCGATATTTGGGGGAAAAATTATCTTCCGTCGGTTGAGGGTTGAACCGACGAAAGATAAGTTAACTTCCGTCGGTTTTTTAAAAAACCGACGGAAGTTATTTTAGCCGACGAAAAGTTTTTGTTTTCTTGTAGTGACAAGCTGTATTACCTTCATAGATAATGGTGGGGGTATTAACATGGTTCATACCACATGACTACTGGATGTGATGGACCATTTTTCTAAGCTAAGCACATTCCCACGAGGCTTCATGCAAAGCTATTATTTTTGAGTGGTTCTTCGAAGTTGATACAAGACTTTACTTTGATGATTAACAGGATATTGTAGTTCCACCACATAGAAAAACATAGCCAGTCTGTGATTTGCTAGTGTGTGGATCCGACTGGTGCCCGACATATACAAATCCGACTAGACATAGGTCCTAGTTCTTTCTATAGAATAGGCATAGATCCGTGCTTCCTTGCAAGTAGCACATAATATCTATAATGCCTTTCCAATGCCATTTAGTAGGTTTTGCGCTATATCGTGCTAGTAGGTTTACTGCGAACACAATGGTTGGCCTAGTGCATTTAGCCAAATACATTAGCACACCTACAACACTTGAGTATGGGAATTCTGGTCCCAATACTTCTCCTCTTCTTTAGGTTTGTATGGATCTTGGTCTACTTGCAATGACCTTCCGACCATAGGGGTTTTAGAAGGAAATGACTTGTCAAAACCAAATCGTTCTAACATTTTCTGAGTGTACGTGGTCTGATGTACTAAAATTCCATCAGTTGTATGCTCTAGCTGCAGGCCAATACAAAATTTGGTTTTTCATAAGTCTTTCCTTTCAAACTCAAATTTCAAATATAAGCTTGCTTCCTCAATTTCTTTTTGTGGACGTGCAATACTAAGTGTTCAACTTTGATTCCCATGCTCATAGACATGCATTGTCCATTCTAATAGAATTCACTCGATGATTAGTAAATGCGGTCCTAATTTGTATAATATGCGAGATCAATTTTGTGAAAGCATGGTTTCTAGTGGATAATAGACATGCATGCGACCACTTCGAGGATGTGTCAATTAATACCATGAAGTACCTAAAGGGGCTGGACAATGGCTGAATAGGACCACAAATATCCCCTAGATGCGGTCTAGGAATGCAGGGACTTCATTATGTACCTTCAATTTAGATGGTCTTGTTATTAATTTCCCTGTGGTGCATGCAAGGTACATAAAATCTTCATGATTCGAGAAATTTTTCACATTTATACTATGGCCTTGCGTGTTAGTAATTATGTTTCTCATCATTCTAAGACCGGAGTGACCTAATCTATCATGCCAAAGAGAGAATTGTTCCGCGCTATGAAAAATAATCTTCAATGTCATAAACACTCCGGGTGTTCTAATGCGAGTGTAGTACAACCCGCTGCTCATGGAGGGAAGTTTTTCCAATGTTCTTACTTCACTGTCACGCTTAGTGATGAGTAGATGCTCTCTACCATTTTCTTCACCAGTTTATACATGAAAACCGTTAGCGCGAATGTTTTTAAAGCTTAAGATTTTTCTAGTAGATTCGGGATACAATAGCGCTTCTTCAATGTGCAAGACTGTTCCCATTGGTAGTATTATCGCGGCCTTTCTAGAGCCTACTATGCAATTATCGCTGCCAGCGATGGTCATAACCTTTCCAGCATTCCTTCTAATGGTGTGGAAGTATTGTTTCTCTCATAAGATAGTGTTAATGGTTCCGATATCCACGATACACACTTCCTCCATCTTGGGCGCCACACGAACGATTCTATAATAAAGCAGTAAATTACCATATGTGCGAGGAAGAAAAGCAACAATGGTAAAAAAACTACTTTAAATAAATACTGAAATAATGTGCTAACAAGAGTCTGCTCTTCTAGAGCTTACAAGACAAAATTCTAACTTTAATATCTTGCAATGATGACTAAAAGACGCTAATTCTAGATAGAGTCTACGAAGAAGTTGACCACTTTTGCTTCTATGGCTTTTAGTTAAGCATCTTCATCTACGACTGCTTTTGTAGGCTCAATCTCCACCATAGGGATTCATCTACCGAGAAATTAAGGAGAGCTTCACTAGGCATGGGAGATGATGCATTCTCAACCAAGGTGACATCTTCACTCATTGCAATGGTGAGATGGGCTTCTGGCTACTTGCCCTTCTTATTTTCTTGGTATTCTTCCACGATGTGCTTGGGAGCCTTGCAGATCCTAGACCAATGGCCCTAGACGCCGCATTTGAGGCACGCTTGGTCCTGTTCTCCATAAGGCTTGACGATATTCTTGGTCATTTTGCCCTTATCATCACTGGGCTTATTCTTAAATGCGATCTTCTTACCACCCAAACCTTGTTTCTTCTAGCGAAGCTTCCACTCCTTGTAGGAACTAACATTAACTTTAGGGTCACTGCTCTTCCCTTGAGGCTACGAAACGGAGTTTTTCTTTAGGACTTCGTCCTGAACTTTGCTGAGCTGCATACATCAATCAATCTAGAATACTTTGTGTATTTTGATTGAGAGTGGTTGCGGGCGGATTCAACTGTATTCGGGTAGAAGGTAGAGAGAGTCTTTTCAATTTTCTCCTCATCTGAGATCTCCTTTCCACATAGACTCAGTAGTGTGCATATCCTGTGCAACGCGGAATTGAACTCTCTAACATACTTGAAGTTGCAAAATCAGAGTCGGAGCCATTCTTTCTCTACGAGAGGCTTGATGGTGTACTTGAGGCGCTCGAAACGGTCCTTCAGGGCATCGTAGAGTGCCTTTGCATTGGTCATTGCCATGTACTCATCCTTAAGAGTGGGTGAGAGATGGTGCCGAAGAAAATGAAGTGCCTTATAATTTTCCTCTGGCTTTGTGGCAGGTGCATTCGTGTCCCCAAGAACAATAGCAACGCAGGGCTTCTTGGCTCCAAGTACAATCTGAACGTTCGTTGCCCAGGTCAGATAGTTGCGTTCATCTGCTCTTAGCTCTACGAACTCCTTGGTCATGATGTCGGTCATCTATATTCAGTGATGCACAAATTATTGCCAGTAATCTTGCAATTCATTCTAGATATAAAGAAAAAATGCTACGAGTATTGAAATAATTACTGTATTGAAGTGTATCAATAAAAACAGTAATAATACATAAAAAGCCTAAAATAAAAATTTGGATGTGAAATTCAGATTTTGGAGATACTTTTATGCATGAAAGTAATTTTTCAGAATTTTCAGCGAATCCATGGCCTTCTCATGATTTTTTAGAAATCCAAGGAACTTGCCGTAGTTTGGTATTTCCTTTCTCTTTTCTACACGGGCCTTTTTTGATGGGCTTCATGGCCCAATAAGGGGAGGCGACGACTAGGGTTTCCTCCCATCCGTTGCCAGCTCCTGTCTCCCGTGGGGTGGCGCGCAAGCGGGAGGGTGTGCGGGGTGCGATGTGGACTGTTGTGCGCCTATGCGGAGGCGGCAGCCAGAGGCCAACAACGCGCAAGAGGGGAAGCGCGTAGGGCATGGCGCGGCCTATGGCGCGCCTGTGTGGAGGTGGTGGATTGGGACTAGCTACACGTAGGCAGGGAATGCGTGGTGCGTCGCGCTTGTGCGGACGACAACGCGGCAGTGCCTGTAGGGCCGTGACTGTGGGGAGTGGTGCGACGCGCTGGCATGACAGTGACCAGCAGGGCGGCGCACAGGCACCGACAGAGCACCTGTGGCACACCTATGGGGCTCTGATGGCACGCTTGCAGGGTGGCGTCACCTACGGGACGACAGTATCATCATCGGGACACCAGCCCGATATGGTGGGCTAGTGCGTGCAGGCACAATTGATTAGATCTAATCAATAAATATAACGCAAATGTACCTTTAGGGTTAGGTTTTGCTTTGTTTGCATCTACACTTGTGTGTTTAGATCCCGCCCCTTGCACCTGACCGATTGGCTGCTGCATAGGCGTTTGTGAAACCTCACCTTTTCATCGTTTGTCTGTGATTTGTCATTCGACTTGTATCCTTCTTGTTCTTGCTTGTGTTCTTGGGTTCGCTTGTAGGAATTAGCCTTCGTGGCGAGGTCAATCACGTCCTGCGTGGTTGATAACCAACGGAGACAGTGGTGTAACGATTGCAAGGTTTTGATCCACCGGACCGGAGCCTTGGATCGCCAACGTCGAGATTCTCCACCAATCCAAGTTATCCTTTACCTAGCGGAAGATCGGGACCAATCTCCCATCAGTTGGTATCAGAGCGAAGGTTTCCCGTTAGGTAATCTCGATCTTCTTTTATTTTACCTAGAGTCCAGAAAACCCTCACAAAAAAAATCCCCACTGAGAACCCCTTTGTGCCTTGCGATTTTAATTTCAGTTTTTAACCTTGTTGAGTTTGTGTTCTTGGTCGAGTCTTGGTGCTGGTTTAGTAATCCCTTTGTGTCGTTTGAGTAGTAGTTGGTCTTGTGTCTCAAAAAATTCCCCACCCAAAAAAACCCCCCTCCACAACCCTACTCGTTTTCCACATCGAGTCTTTGTGACCCCCTTCCGTAAAACAGGCATAACTTTTTGCTCGTTTGGCAGAAAAATCTGAAATTTTTTGAGAGTCTTCCTGACCCAATTTGGGGGGTACCCTAATTAGGTTCCCCTGTTAGCCCTCACCAGAATCGCCAAAAAAAATCAGGAAGATAAAGAAAAAAATTGGTCAAAGTTTTTGCTCGCCGTTCAGCGAACTTGTTGAATTTTTGTGAACCACATCCCACCTCAGTTCTAGGTGCCAATTTTTGTGGTTGCATCTCTGGTCATCCTTGTTCAAAAAAAATAGAGTGAAAAAAAGAGAAAAAAAAATAAGAAGAACCGGTCCTGTCGATTGCTTGTCCGATCTCTTGTCCGATCCCTTGTCCGATCTCTTGTCCGATCCCTTGTGCGATCAGCGGCAGCAGCAGTTTCTGCTTGTCCGATCCCTTGTCCGATCTCTTGTCCGATCCCTTGTCCGATCTACAGAGAGCTGGATTTGGCCTGTTATTGCTTCTATTTGAGTTTTGGGCACATAGTTTCCCTCTATTGCTTGAATTTTCACATTGGGAGCACTAAGGCCAGCAACTTTGACGAGTACTAGGGAATACTTATTGAACTTGGTTTAACTGTTATTACTATCGCTAATCCTTGCTACTCACTTTGCCTTCCAAGCTACACCTTTCTCTTGGTCAGGACAGGTTCATTTCTTGCAATTGCCACCACCCTCCACTTGGTTCATCACCTGTAGGCCGGTGACCTCACTGCGGCGTGGTAAGAACACTTGCAAGCGTGGGTAAGGCGCTTGACGGATTGCTTCCACCACACACCCACCACCTCACCTAGTTGTGTTCCATAAGAAATATTCTTTGTTGTTTTGTCTTTTCACTAACATGGCAGATAACAGCGGTACCCCTCCATCTGATTTTAATGACTGTGTCTCACGACGTGCTCTACTAGAGTCTCAGCGGCAGACCCAACATTCCATCGAACGTCTCGCGCGTACTGTGGCTGACCTAGTGGACCGGATGACTGCCCTGGAGACACGATTGCCTGCTGCACAAGCCGACGACGACCATGTTGAGGAGGAAGACGACCATGTTGAGGAGGAAGATGACCTATCCTATGCCGGAAACAATGCCATTGACCCTGACGAGGCTGCACGTCATCGCTTTCAGTTCAACCGTCAAGGTATGGGCGGCCACCGCAACCGCCATCCACGAGGTAACAATGACAACCACAGGAACAATGATCCCTACTCTAAGGTAAAATTTTCAGTACCTCATTTTGCTGGCACCTATGATCCAGATGCATATTTAGATTGGGAGATGTCAGTCGAACAAAAATTTAATGCTCACATGGTTCCTGCTATCCACCGCGTGCGCTTAGCTACTAGTGACTTCACTGGATATGCTCTTCTTTGGTGGACTGAAATAGTTCAGGTTGGCAATGAACCACAAACTTGGGATATGTTAAAATGGCAAATGCGTGGTAGATGGGTCCCTCCTTCATATAAACGTGATTTGAGAAAAAATTGTAGCACCTAAACCAAGGAAATAAATCGGTAGAGGAGTATTATCAGGAGTTGCAAATAGGTTGCATGCGTGCTGAAATTGAGGACAATGAGGATAAAATGGCCCGTTTTTATGGTGGTTTAAGACGCGAAATTCAGGATATCATTGATTATAAAGAATACGATACTATCACTCGTCTTTTCCACCTTGCTATGCTTGCAGAAAAAGAATTGCAGGGTCGCCAACAACCACAACGCAGCATGAGGACCAACATTGGTGGTGCTACTTCACGCTCAAGTGGGCAGCAGCAACGACCACCACCACCACCTTCTCGACCGATGGCTACATCAGCACCTTCTACATCTACAGCCCAGGCTGAGAGTTCCAAGGCTACAGCATCCAAGGCACCAGCCAAGCCCACCTCCTCGGCGGCCTCTACTACACGTTCTGCAGCGATCCAGTGCCACAGATGCAAAGGATTTGGCCACGTTATGAAGGACTGCCCTAGTCAGCGGGCTTATATTGCTACGGAAGACGGTGGCTACGTAAGTGCTAGTGATGTTGAAGATGAATATGCACTTGCTGCTAACATTGCAGGAGATGACGATACATCCGACGATGACGCTGTTTTTGCGCCGGATGCCTTGGCCGACCATGAAGCACTTATTGTACAACGTGTCTTGAGCACTCACATGGAGCATGATGATCGGGTACAACGGAATAATCTGTTTCAGAACTTCTTCCTCGTCAATGACCGTCGTGTACGTGTCATCATCGACAGCGGTAGTTGCAATAATTTGGTGAGCCACGTCATGGTGACGAAGCTTCAACTTCCCACACGTGCGCATCCACACCATTACCATATGCAATGGTTCAACAATAGCGGTAAGGTCAAGGTAACACAAACTGCTCACATCAAATTTTCCATTGGTACATACTTCGGAGTTGCTGATTTTGATGTAGTACCAATGCAAGCATGTTCTCTGTTACTTGGTAGACCTTGGGAGTATGATACTGATGCTACACACCATGGTAGGAGCAATAAGTACACATTTATGTATAAAGGAAAGAAAGTTACATTGCTTCCTATGACTCCTGCTGAAATTGTGAAATTTGAACAAGAAAAACATGCTAGGGACGCACAAAAGAGCAAACAACCTTCTGAAAATCAGCAAGTAGCCAAAATGCTTTCGAGGCAACAAAAAGATAAACTTGCTTCTCCTTCTTCATCACAAGTTATTAATCTGAAAGGACGTGTCATGCTTGCAACTAAAACTGACCTTGCTGAAATTTGTAATGATACTCCCATGATATATGGCTTGATTTGCACGAACGTGCTGTTTTAACTTGCGAACATTCCTAGCTCTGTTCCTGTTGTAGTCACTGACCTTTTGCAGGAGTTTAACGATGTTTTTCCTGCTGAGATACCACCCGGGCTGCCACCGATACGCGGCATCGAGCACCAAATTGATTTGGTCCCGGGAGCGTCTCTTCCTAATCGTGCAGCGTACTGTACCAATCCAGAGGAGACAAAAGAAATTGAGCGCCAAGTACAGGACCTTCTTGATCGTGGGTACATCCGTGAAAGCCTTAGTCCTTGTGCAGTACCCATTCTTTTGGTACCTAAGAAAGATGGTAGTTGGCGCATGTGTGTTGATTGTCGTGCTATTAATAATATCACCATTCGATATGGACACCCTATTCCTAGATTGGATGACATGCTTGATGAGCTTAGTGGTGCCATTATCTTTACTAAGATCGATCTCCGTAGTGGCTACCACCAAATTCGCATGAAACTAGGTGATGAATGGAAAACTGCTTTTAAAACAAAGTTTGGATTATATGAGTGGCTTGTCATGCCTTTTGGACTTACTAATGCACCTAGTACCTTCATGCGCTTGATGAATGAAGTCCTACGACACTTTATAGGACGCTTTGTGGTTGTATACTTTGATGATATCTTGGTTTATAGCAAGTCTCTCACTGAACATGTTGAACACCTACGTGCTGTTTTTTCTGTCCTCCGTGAGGCTAGAATGTTTGGTAACCTTGAGAAGTGCACGTTTTGCACGGATCGAGTTGTGTTTCTTGGATATGTTGTCACTTCACAGGGTATTGAGGTTGACGCGGCAAAGGTAGAAGCAATCCACGGCTGGCCGCAACCCCAAACTATCACACAGGTACGTAGTTTTCTTGGTCTTGCAGGTTTCTACCGGCGTTTTGTGAAAGATTTCAGCACCATAGCCGGTCCTTTGCATGAGTTGAGCAAGAAAGGAGTCACTTTTACTTGGGAACCAGCACAAGAACAAGCTTTTGCCACACTCAAGGATCGTCTTACACATGCACCTCTACTTCAGCTACCCGACTTCAGTAAGCCTTTTGAGTTAGAATGTGATGCTAGTGGTTTTGGAATAGGAGGTGTGCTGCTACAAGGAGGTAAACCTGTGGCCTATTTTAGTGGGAAATTACATGGTCCACAGTTGAATTATTCTACCTATGATAAGGAATTTTTCCTTAGTGCGTGTGCTTGAAACTTGGCAACATTACCTTTTGCCTAAGGAGTTCATTATTCATTCGGATCATGAAGCATTGAAGCATATACGTAGTCAAGCAAATCTGAATAAACGACATGCTAAATGGGTAGAATTTATTGAGACTTTTCCATATATCATTAAGCATAAGAAAGGGAAAGATAATGTGATTGAAGATGCTTTATCTAGATGTTATACATTGCTTTCTCAACTTGATTATAAGATCTTTGGTTTAGAAACATTGAAGGACATGTATGCTACTGATTTGGACTTCAAAGATGCTTTTGCAAATTGTACAAATGACCGTGCTTGGAACAAATATGTGCTGAATAATGGATATCTTTTTCGTGCTAACAAGTTATGCGTGCCGGCTAGCTCTCTTCGCTTGTTGTTATTGCAGGAAGCACACGGTGGTGGTTTGATGGGTCATTTCGGATCAAAGAAAACCGAAGATGTGCTGTCCACACACTTCTATTGGCCTAGGATGAGACGAGATGTTGAGCGCTATGTGGCACGATGCACTACTTGCAATAAAGCTAAGTCCCGTCTAAACCCACATAGTCTTTATATGCCTCTGCCCATTCCTAGTGTACCTTGGGAGGATATTTCTATGGATTTTGTGTTAGGATTACCTAGAACTAGGAGGGGGAGAGATAGTATTTTTGTGGTGGTAGATCGGTTCTCTAAAATGGCGCATTTTATACCTTGTCACAAGAGCGACGACGCTACAAATGTTGTTGATTTGTTTTTCAGAGAGGTCGTACGCTTGCATGGAGTTCCCAATACCATCGTTTCAGATCATGATGCTAAATTTTTAAGTCATTTTTGGAGGACGTTGTGGCATAAGTTGGGGACGAAGCTGCTGTTTTCTACTACTTGTCACCCCCAAACAGATGGGCAAACGGAGGTCGTCAACCACACATTGTCCACCATGTTGAGGGCTGTTTTGAAGACCAACTTGAAGCTTTGGGAAGAGTGTCTACCTCATATTGAGTTTGCATATAATAGGTCAGTACACTCCACTACTAAGGTAAGTCCGTTTCAAGTGGTCTATGGCTTTAATCCGCGTGCTCCTATTGATTTGCTACCATTACCACCATCTGAGAACTTGAATTTTGATGCTACTACACGTGCTGAATTATTACTTAAGATGCATGAAACTACTAAAGCAAACATAGAGAAAATAAATGAGAAATATCGTGCTTATGGTAGTAAGGGTAGAAAAGAGATAACATTTGAACCGGGTAATCTTGTTTGGTTGCACTTGCGCAAGGATCATTTTCCTGATTTGAGAAAGTCTAAATTGATGCCCCGTGCTGATGGTCCTTTCCGTGTGCTTGAGAAGATAAATGATAATGCATATAAACTTGAGTTGCCTGCAGCTTTTGGGGTTAGTCCCACATTTAACATTTCAGATTTAAAGCCCTATTTGGGAGATGACGATGAGCTTGAGTCGAGGACGACTCCAATTCAAGAGGGGGAGGATGATGAGGACATCACTTCACATGATACACACATGGAGCCTCCACCTACAATTCAATTACAAGGACCAATCACACGCGCCCGTGCCCGTCGCTTGAACCATGAGGGTAATTCTTTCCTTAGCAACTATGTTAATATTTGTTTGGACGGGATGCTACTGAATACTAGTGATATTTTGTTGCTTAGGAACATGGGAGATGGAATAGGAGAGTTGGAGATGAAGACGGAGTCGCACGGATGATTTGAAGTCAAGGATTCGCTGGTTCGGACTACATCAACCACCATGCACCAAAATGGGCATAACTTCCTCATACGAAGTCCGATTGGCGCGTTCTTGGACTTTTTGGAAAGCTAAGGAGAAGACGGATCTTTTGGCATTGGTTTCGCCTCATTTGGAGTCTCGAGTCGTCCTGTGTGACTGAAACAGTCCTGCATGACAGAACTGGGCCGAGTTGGACCTTGTACTGAGTTGGAGGCCGTGTTGGCCCATAGTCCAGGTCGTGTGCACCTCCTCCAGGCTGCCCACGCCCTATATATTCACGCCAGCCGCCTTTAGGGTTAGGTTTTGCTTTGTTTGCATCTACACTTGTGTGTTTAGATCCCGCCCCTTGCACCGGACCGATTGGCTGCTGCATAGGCGTTTGTGAAACCTCACCTTTTCATCGTTTGTCTGTGATTTGACATTCGACTTGTATCCTTCTTATTCTTGCTTGTGTTCTTGGGTTCGCTTGTAGGAATTAGCCTTCGTGGTGAGGTCAATCGCGTCCTGCGTGGTTGATAACCAACGGAGACAGTGGTGTAACGATTGCAAGGTTTTGATCCACCGGACCGGAGCCTTGGATCGCCAACGTCGAGATTCTCCACCAATCCAAGTTATCCTTTACCTAGCGGAAGATCGGGACCAATCTCCCATCAGTTGTGGTGGCTAGTGACAGCAAGAACTATGATGTCACCGCACGGTGTTAGTGGTGACCAGCTGATGGTAAGGATGAGGCAATGGACGATGGAGGAAGACGAGGTTCTACTGCAGCATGGGTCCAAGGAATGGAGCTCCATTAAATCCAAAGGCATGCTTCCTCGCACCAGCAAGTCGTGCCGCCTCTGATGGGTCAACAAGCTCCGCTCAGACCTCAAGAGGTAATGAGCTCCGCTGCTGCTTTTGTTCACTCTTCATCCTCTCTGCTCTCATTTCAAATAAGGCATTTCTTTATCTTGAGTTTTGATTAGTAATTCTACTTGCACCGAGTATTCCCGAAGGTTTCTGTCCATGTGAAGAACATGGCATTTAAGTTTCTATCCACCTGAAGTTTTCTGTCGGAAAGCACAATTTTTCCTTCACCTATGACCTGGAATCAAATGCAAGATGAAAATGTTTTATACAGTATGAAGCAATGTGATATATAGCTCACTCTCTTTGTGAACTTGAGTAAACTGGAGACTAATTTTCTTTTGGAAAGTGCACCGATGACACCAGAGTCATTATAAATTTGATAGAATGTGAACAGTCAGTGGTCAGTATGATTGTATAGGTGTTTGCAACCTTAACTGAAATCAATCACACAACAACAATCACAACAAGGAAAAACGAAAGAACCTCTGGTTGGATCGGAAGTTCCGATATGGTATCGGAAATTCTGATAATTTTTTGTTTACGAAACAAAAAGCTCAAATTGGAAGTTCCGATTTAGAATCGGAAGTTCTGATAATATATAATTTAGAGAAAAAAAGTTCTAACCGAAAGTTCTGATTCAGAATTGCACTTATCAGATGTTCCGATAGGGGTATCGAAAGTTCTGATGCTTTTTGAAATTGCAGACTGACGTAGTTGTTCACGAGAAGACGTCCACGAGCATCACTGTTGGAGAAATGCCTCCACGATATCCACACGTACAGGGATGGAGTTCCTCCCACGGCAGCGTGCTAACACCGCATGTGAGAGACGGGGAATTCTCGATCTCAACAATTGCGACCGAGAAAGGGAGGTGAGGAGTCTTTGGTGGGTAGGTCTAATCTATGCTTATTGCTTCTTCTCAAGACCTCCTCATCCTCTCTTTATATATGCCTGAGAGCCCTTGGTCGTGCACATCTCGAAACCCATAAATTGGTTACAACCAATTTGTATTCGTAACAGATCTAATCTGTTTGTACACGTCGGAACTTCTGATCCTAGATTTATAATGCTAATATAAATTAGCAGTAATATAATGGTAATGCAAGACTTATTTAGTTGTCTATTATTAGTAAATTAAGGGTAATTAAATAGTAATTACTAGTAATTTATGAGTAATTTAATAACACTTTATGATTAATTTTTGGTTTTTTGGTTGGGTCATGTTTATCAACACACACACCACTTCAACATCTCCCTTTGTGAGGTATGTGATCTTTTCCTGTAGTTTTATTTTTTTGTTGTTTAAATAATAGTAATTTAAGTGTAATTTAGCAGTAGTTTAATAATAATTAGTAATGTTGTAGTCAAATAGTGGTCATTAAACCATACTTTAAGATTAATTTAATCGTAGTTGAATGTTACTTAGCAACAATTTAATGCTAAATTTTGCTACGTCAGTGTGAACATGTGAACATTAATGTTTTCAGGAATTATGGATAGAACATCATTTAGAATTTACCATGGAGAAGGTTAAGTACTTATTGGTGCTGATGGTGCTGATCTTAGTAGTTTTCAATGTACTGAAAATAGTTTAAGTCATGTTGAGGAGCGTGGCAGTGATAGTATTAGGCGGTGGATTTATCGTATATTTCGAGTGGATAAGGAGCAGTGGGAGTTGTATTTGTATGCTCGATGCAACAGTGTGGCTGAACGGTTATTTTGGGAGATGGCTGCTATTACCTCAAATAACTTGTGGAAGTGATATGTAAGAATGGCGTTAGAGAAAGGTTGGGAACAGATTTTGCTTGTCTGTTTCACTCCTTGTGTCCTTCCAACTATAGACTCAACACCACAATAAGTATTAGAGGTCGGCAATATTAGTCAAGTACAGGAGGTTATTCCCAACACAACTATTGCAGGGCTAGGTGATGAAGGGGAGGAAATAGAGGACATAACTGAGGTGCTTAAAAGAGAGGATCAAGATTTCGAGGATGCGGTGGAGGAGGGTGGAGACGAGAACTCGGATGAAGAAGAGGGCAATAACGACAATGAAGAGCCAACCGTTGTGATTCCCAACGAGTGGAAAGAAGAAGATTTTTATGGTCTCAATATAAATGACGGACGTGATAATCGTTGGGAGTATGCACAAAATGAGGTGCATATGGATGTTGTGTATCCTACGAAGGATGGTGTGAAATATGTAGTGAAAGCATGGTCTTTGTCACTCCGGCGGTCATTTTGAGTGAAGATTTCAAACCGCACAATCTATGATGTTGTGTGCGAGAGGAATAATTGTCCATGAAGAGTGCACACACATAAACTCAAGTGGGGAATTCATTGGGTCTTCTCAATTTTGACCCAACATATATGTGTGGTTGATACAGTTGTAACAAGGCTTAAGAATCTTAGTGCCAGTTACATTGCGGGGATGATGTACTCTGAGATTGTTGAGAATCTCAATTACGAGCCCCGGGCCTTAATACTTGCCATAAAGAGAATGTTGGCGTAAAAGATTACGCTAACAGGTTTCTGTAGAAAAGAAACTAACAAACGAAGTGTTTGTGAAGCAAACTGTTCTAAGCCTCCGAAAGGATAATAGCTTAGAATAGTTCGAAAGTGTGTATTGATTCACTTGTAATCGGTCCTCATTACAGGGTGAAATGGGGGGTATTTATAGGCCCAAACATTAAGGAAAAGACCTATTTACCCCTCTATTACAACCGACATTAAGGAAACTATTTGGTTTCCTTAATAGGGCTAAAATGGTAAAAGACTAATCTAATAAGATAGAAGATAAGTCTTCCATCTTAGCTGGCAGAAAAGATCCTGGAAGGCTTTGGTTCGAAGATATACTTCGAACCAATGCCAGTCTTCGGACTCCGAACGAAGTTCCAAGCCACCTTCGAAGATAACCTTCGGACTATCTTCGAACTGGTTGGCTGTCTTCATGTTGCTTTGGCAATAACTCCGAAGATGGGATATTTTCCCCCAACAGTAGCCCCTCGAATACGCTTCTCCGTTCGACCTGTAACGTTAGGAGAGCAGTATACGGAAAGAAAAGATAACCAATCATAGGGGTTATTGATTTTTGTTTTATCTCCGAAATACATGAAGATATGAACTTCGAATCAGTCATAAGGTAATTACTTTTCGAACTATCTTAGAATTGACTTAGGAAGTTCGAAAGTCTTTTTAGACTTAGAAAATGTAACCGTTAGTTTCTGTTTCTAACGGAGTTATAGGAGGCGTTATTTTCGGAGGAAAATAACAGGCGAGAATGCGAAAAGGCAGAGCCCAAACGGTAACAAACGGAAAGTTTTGGGTTATAAATAAAGAACTCTGGAACTTACTCGATTACCTTTTCACCGTTCGCTCCCAGTCAAAAGCCTTTTGAGTTCTTGAGTTCTTGAGTTCTTGAGCCCTAACTTTCAAGTTCTTGAGCCCTAGTTCCCATTCTCTCAAGTTGATCCGGCAATCGCAATGGTGAAGACCAAAGGATCTGCGCCGCCTTCGACCTTGGCTCGGCAGCAGGCAGCCGCAGCAGCAGCGGCGGCAACATTGGCGGCGGCACCCTCGATGCAGGCGGCAATGTCCATGGCGGCAGGGGGGAGAAATCCCCAAATCCCCGATGACCAAGGTCTGTGCCCTCCATCGACCAAATATTTGGATCAGTCCTTTGAATTGGGACCTTCGACCTGCAAAAGAGAGTCCTTGGCAATCACAGCAGGGGGTAAGATTAGCAATGGGGTAATGGTTCGAAAACCAGGCAAAGAAGCAATCCCATCACCAAGACCCGGAGAGGTCGTAGTGTTCGAAGCTTTTTTCGAAGCAGGCTTGGGCCTCCCTGCTGTAGATTTCTTGGCCGAAGTCCTTGAGTTGTTTCATGTAACCCTCCCCCAATTGTCTCCGAATGCTGTAGCCAGACTGGCCATCTTCGAATGGGCACTGAGAGCCGAAGGTTGTGAGGGGAGGGCTGAAATCTTCGCTGCGTTGCATAGAGCGACTTGTCAGCCAAAGACCTTCGTAGGCTCCGGAGGTGAGAAGGTGGTAGTTTCCTTTGGAAGCATCAATTTTAGGCTTCGTGATGAATATGCACTGCAATTCCCTGCCAAGGCCATCAATGCTAGATGGTACACCGATTGGGTTCTGAGGTGGTTTTATGCTGAAGTTGGAGTGGGTAGTCCTCTGGCTGGTCCCCTCAAGGAAATCCAGTTCCGGAAGGAAGCCTTAGTGCAACCTGACGAAGGTCAACTCGAAGCTCGCCTCAACTTGCTTCAGAAAATCAGCAAAAGGTTGAGCATGCGGGACTTAGCCGAAGAGTTCATCGGACTTCAAATTTCTCCGTTGATGGCCAACTGGCCTATCGTCTTCGAAGATGACTCGGAAGGCGGTCTTCGCAAGATAAACTATACTTCGAGCCCTGCAGGTAACTTCGAAACCAACATGCATAATACATATTTACTTCGAAGAAAGATTAACTTGAGTTATTTTTTAGCTTCTTCAGCCCCTATTACTTCAGAGCAAATTATAAGGGCTTCGGAGAAGATCTTGGGTGCTCCAACTCCGTCAGAAAAGGAATGGCGAATCAAATTAGTCGGAAGTTGGGAGCGGTCTAACAGAGTATGGGGAATGCTGGAGTTAACTCCGCCCCCTCTGATGGACTGGGTGCCTCAAGAGAAAGGACCCAAGAAGAGAGTAGCCGAAGCTGGAGCATCCAGCTCCGCAAGGACTCCGACGAAGAAGGTGGCTCGGAAGCCGAAAAACCTCGCACCTTCGAGCTCAAAAGCTTCGGCTTCTAGCTCTAAAGAAGACGAAGGTACTTTACTAGTAAGATTAATTGACGAAGATGTAGCTCAACGAAGTATTCATATTGAAGACAATGCAGGTATTCCGGAGCCTCAAGCCAACATCGAAGAAGCAATAGCTCCGGATACCCAGGGAGAACAAAACGAAGCCCCTATGGGTGTGAATGAGGCCGAAGTGCCTGCGAACATACCGGAGTCTGGAGACAATGTTGATCATCCAATGACTTCGGTAGTTCAGGAAGACACAACTCAGGCCGGAGTTTCAGTGGATGAAGGGGGAGTCGAAGTCACTATGGCTTCGATTCTCGAAGAAGTAACGAGGGCTCTTCAGGACGAGGCTCTTGTAGCCCAAGATTTAACGGCTGATTCGGATGAGGACTACACTTATGATCCTCCGATCAGCCCGGTGATCGATATTCCAGAGAATATCGAAGGTAAATTTTGCTTAATTCTTATCAATTTTTGCAAAATTATACAATGTGTAATATTTTTGGTTTTCCAGATCCTCCTGTTGTCGAAGTATCCCTCGAAGATACAACTCTAAGACCTTCGACAACTTCGGGACCGCAACCGGGAGTTGCTCTACCGGGGCCTGGAAGAGGAAAAAGACACATCGAGCCCCTCCCAGCTCAAGGATCGACTTCATCTGAGTCAACGGACGAAAGTGAATCGACTGAGGGGGGGCCATCTTCTGAAGTTCCAAGGGCCTCGGAAGAGACCTCCGGACCTTCGCTAAGCAGGGCTGACCAGAAAGCTTCGAAACTGATTCCTCTCATAACTCCTTTTTTGGAGGAGAAAACCGGACTTGGGACTTTGGTTAAACCTTTGGGTGAAGCCAGTCGCCAAGTCGGGGAAACAGAACTGGTAGCCCGCTTAAGTAGAGTGAAGGGTTCGGAGCTTAGCCTTGCTGTGGAAAGAGCAGCTTATCAGGTATAAAGCATCTTCGAACCAAATAATGAATTATATGTGAATAATTTCTTATTCTCGTTTTTCTTTTTCTTAGCAAGCAGTCTTAGCCCGCGCTGCAGCTTTGTCGAATGAAAACGAAATTGCTCAACTTCGGGAAGAGAACGAAACTCTTCAAAGAAATCTTAACTTCTCCGAAGGTCGAGTATCTCAAATGGACAATGTGATAATAGCAGAGCGAAGGGCTAGGCAAAGTTTGGAAGCTGCAAGGAAAGAGCTCGAAGCAGAAAGAGTTGTGCTTCGAGCGGAGATTGAAAGATTGCGGACGGAGGATGCTGCGAAGGACTCCGCACTTGTAAGGCTACAAGAAGAGGCTGGCCAACTCCGAACTCAAAAGAATGCTTTGACTACGGAGAACGCTCGAATCTCCGGAGTTTTAGCTGAAACAACTTCGGCCAAGGATATGCTTATTGAAGAAAAGGTTAAGTCGGAGAAGGTGGCTTCGGAGGTCATTGAACAAATGTTAGGTGTCTTGGAGTACTTCGGTACTACTGGATCACTACCTTCGGATGACAATGTAACTCTGCTGCGCCGGCTAAAGAGGATCCAAGGAGCAGCGAAGCAAATGAAGACGGCAGGCATACGTTATGGAGAACTCTCCGGACAAGTGTCTGCCCTTGGAATACTTCGCTACTACGAGGATTTGGGCCGATCAATCACTCCGAGCGCACAGGGCTCCATCATCTTCGACGACGACCGACTTTTAAAACCTTCCGAAGGTGTAGCTGTTGCTTGGCGAGCCTTCCAGACTTCATGGAGAGCCGAAGGTCGATCTGCGATCAAGGCTTGGATTGACGAAGGCCAACGCCAAAAGCAAGTTCGGAGCCAAGCTTCGAGCAGTCAGCCTCCTCCGAACCCGCAGGTTTAGAATTATTTAGGATTTTTTGATTATGTAAAGCTGATGCTTGTAAATATTTATCAATGAAAATCTTGTTTGTCATATTTTTAGGCTTTGCCTCTTATAGAAGATATCGAAGTGTTAGAGCTTAACAGCGAACTTCGCTCACTGTGGAACACCTTCGAACTTCTAAAGAGTTATAAGCGTCCTCGATTTCTTATCCCTCGAGATGACTCCGGCGTTATTGCGCCCGAAGTAATCAAAGACATATTGTCTTATATTAAAGAGGAAGATAAAGAGGGCGACGCAAACACCTCGTCTTCTGAAGACACTAATTGGTCCGAAGACGAAGGTGAAGCCCAAAATAAAAGATCTGAAGATCTTAGAAGCTGGGAGAGAAGCCCCGAGCGGCTTCGAACTTGGGCCGAGCTTCAACAAGAACAGAAGGATTTTAGAGCTTCGAAGGGGAGGAAGAGAGTTAAACGTAAAGTTCTTAGAACTTCCGATGTTGGAACTAGTCGTTCCACCCCTAGCTCTCGGGACCGAAGAGGTCTCCGATTCCTTCTTGGTATAGATACCAATTTTTCATGATGTAATTTGTAAATACATTTGTTTTGATAATGAATGCCGATTTAAAATTGTCTCCATATTTACTAGCCCCTCTTTGGGTATAAGCAACTTCGAACTGTATTCGAAGATGGTTATGCGCAAAGAAAAACTTCGGAGTACAATTTTTTGGGGGTTCGGAGCCCCTCTGTCATTTAAAGATCTTTTGAAATCTTATGAAATGTCTTCGACTATCTGTAGTCAGAAGAATGGTAACTTGGTACCTTTGTTTGCTTTTACGAAAGAAATCAATTAAGATAACTTCGAGGACATTTTAATGTCTTAAGAATTTTGTCGCTTTGGACTCATATGAACAATCATTCGAAGCTCATGGCTTAAATGCTGCTTTGCTTTAGCCACCTTCGGCTGTTTTTTGCGGAAATCTACCAGCCGGAGCTTGGATTTCGCAGAAATTGTAGCCACCTTCGGCTCTTTTTTTTGCAGAAGTCTACCAGCCGGAGCTTGGACTTCGCAGAATTTGGCCACTTGGGCTCTTTTTTTGCAGAAGTCTACCAGCCGGAGCTTGGACTTCGCAGAATTTGGCCACCTACGGCTCTTTTTACGGAAGTCTGACAAGCTGCAGCTTGGACTCCGCAGATTTTGGCCACCTTCGGCTCTTTTTACGGAAGTCTACCAGCCGAAGCTTGGACTCCGCAGATTTTGGCCACCTTCGGCTCTTTTTACGGAAGTCTACCAGCCGAAGCTTGGACTCCGTAGAGTGTGGTTTTGGGCTCTTTTACGGATGCCTACAAGCCAGTGGCCTGGGCTCCGGATTATGTCAGCCCCCACACCGGAGGCTTCGACTTTATGGGTACGAAGTCCGGAAATACCTCCCAGCTTGATAACACTTCCCTCTCGAACGACTTCTGTCCCAGCGCGTCCGCTCGGGAGACTAGGAGCGTCAAGGGGAAAGTTAAACCACCGGGTGTATGCTTTATTAATTTAGAGGTGATTACAAGCGAATTACAAGGAGCCCTTATGCGAAGTATCGCTTTAGGTGCTCCGCATGCCAAGTATGTGCTAACTCTTCACCTTCTAAATTAGCTAATTTAAATGAACCAGGGCGCCCCGAGCGGACGATTAGATATGGACCTTCCCATTTATTGCCTAACTTCCCTGGTGCTATAATGCTTCGTAGAACAAGATGACCCGGTCTTAACTCGCTGAGCTTAACCTTCGGGTCATACCAAGTCTTCGTCTGCTGATGATACTTTGATAAATTGGCTACAGCTCGAAGCCTTGTTTCTTCTAACAAATCTAACGAAGCTTGTCTTTCTTCTTCGATGTCTGGTTCGGTGCTGCGAAGTGATCCTCCTTTGAGCTCCGTTGGAGTCATAGCTTCATCTCCGAATAGTAGTCTGAACGGAGTAAAACCTGTGGACCTTGTTTGCGTAAAACGAAGTTGGTACAATTACATTGTGAGCCAAAAAATAATGTCTTAGCTTCCTCGAAGCCATTATCAGAGCATAAACGAACTTCTCAAGTTCGGAGTATCTTGTCTTCGCTCCTGACAATGCTTCGGATACAAAGTAGACAGGATTTTGGACCAACTTCCCATTGATATCAGCTTCTCTGACAAGGACTGCGCTGACTGCTGAGCCTGTGGCTGCAAGATACAGAAGTAGGGTTTCGTCCGCAATAGGCACCGTAAGTGTAGCAAGATTGCTGAGATAATCTTTAATATCTTCGAAGCTTTTCTGACACTCCGGTGTCCATGCAAAATCTTCGGACCCTTTCAAAGCTTTAAAGATTGGCAAGCTCCTCTCCGCAGACCTTGATAAAAACCTGCTAAGTGCGGCCAGACGTCCGGTCAGCTTTTGCACTTGCTTTACATTCTCCGGAGGAGCCATCTTCTGCAGCGCAGTTATTTGAGTAGGGCTAGCTTCAATTCCCCTGCTTGAAACTAAGTACCCTAACAACTTTCCAGCCTTAGCTCCGAATATACATTTTTCGGGGTTAAGGCGGATCCCACATGCCCGAAGGCTATTGAATGTTTCTGCTAAGTCTAGGCTATGTTGGTGCTTTAAAGCACTCTTTATTACAATATCATCCATATAGGCCTCCACATTGCGACCTAGTTGATGACCTAGAGCCTTAGCAACTAATCTTGAAAAAGTAGCCCCGGCATTTCTTAGGCCGAAGGGCATTCTTACATAGCAGAAGACTCCCGAAGGAGTTACAAAGCTCGTCTTGATTTCATCTTCGCGCTTCAACCATATTTGATGATATCCAGAATACGCGTCGAGAAAGCTTAGTAACTCCGAACCTGCAGTGGAGTCAACTAGTTGATCAATTCGGGGCATGGGGTAGGGGTCACGTGGGCACGCTTTATTCAAAGATGTGAAATCAATGCACATGCGCCACTTTCCGGAAGACTTCTTCCTGACGAAGACTGGGTTGGCCAGCCATTCCGTATGGGCCACTTCTCTGATAATCCCAGCCTTCAACAGTTTTTCAACTTCGTCCTTAGCTAGAGCAGCTCTCTCTGCGGACATCTTCCGGAGCCCTTGTCGAACAGGCCGGGCCTTCGGGTTTACAAGCAAGCTGTGCTCAATAATATCCCGATCGACTCCGGTGATATCTTCGTCAGACCAGGCGAAGACGTCCAAATTTTCTCCTACAACCTTTTCCAAGGAAGTTGCAACTTCGGGAGGTAAATCTTTACCAAATTGAAAAGTGTATTCTTTACCATCTTTGACAATGACCTTCGTTGCAATCTCTCCTTCGGGACTTGGTCTTGGAAATGACTTCTTCGAAGCTTCGGAGGAGGCTGAAAAAATTTCTCCATTTTCTTGGACACTGTTTACTTGCCTCGGATCAAGAGGAGGACCATGACCATATTCTGCTCTCCGAGCTATGGCTTGATCTCCGAAGACTGTTAGAACTCCTGATTGTGTGGGCATCTTCATGCACAAGTAATTGTGATGCGCCACAGCTCCGAACTGATTCAACATGCCTCGGCCAAAGATAACATTATAAGCATACGGGGCATCCACCACATCAAAGATAACTTCTTCAGTTCGGGCTAGTAAACCTTCTCCGAAGGTTACTTCCAGGCCTATCTGGCCAAGTGCATCTAGCGGAGGTCCTGCAAAGCCTTGCAGAGGACGAGCCGCTGGGAGAAGATGCTTCCGGGAAATGCATAACTGATCGAAGGCTTGTACAAATATGATATCTGCCGAGCTACCTCCGTCGATTAGCACCCTTCGGACTTCAGTTCCGGCAATATCAGCAGTGATAACCAATGGATCTGCATGCGGGAACTTGATACCAGCTGCATCCTCCGCAGAGAAAGATATTGGAACATGAGACCACTCCGGCATTGCAGCTGCAGATGACGAAGTCCCAATGTGGCCTACTTCTCGGACGTACTCTCTTCGCTGTCTCTTGGACATGCTTCCGAGGGTACCTCCTCCGGAGATAGGGAGAACTACTCTCTTCCCTCTATCTTGCCCTTCTTCTTGCTTCGGGGGTGGCATAACATTGGCCACCGGAGGATGCCTTGCAGCATCAAGATTTTCTATCCGCGCTACAGCCTGGACCGGCTCCGAGCGCACTGCTGCTGCTGGACTTCGGTCGGTACTACCTCGACCCGAAGTTCTCTCCAAGTATTCTCCCCGAAGGGTAAGAATAGCCTTGCAGGTGTCAGTTGCATGGCTTCGGTTCTCTCCATGAATACAGCAAAAAAGGGTCTGGCCTTTGCCAGCCGTTTTCCCTGGCGGCCTCCAGCCGCTGGACTTGTTCCCTGCAGACTGTGGAGCTCTTGGTGCAAACTTCTGCGGGGGTGCAATGTTTAAGACCTCAGAACGAGGGTGCTTTTGCCCTCTTCTTCTATCATGTTGTACTTCGGGGACTGGCTCTTGCGGCGGGGCCGAAGTCTTCACCTCTGCTTTAACTTCTGTCAACACTGTCGAAGTAGCAGTAGTCCTCCGAAGCCAACCTTCTTCTGACTTCGAGTACTCCTCGAAGTACGACATCAACTGTGATACTGTGGTGATGCTCTTCCGATGCAATTTATCCAGAAGGCCTTTATGACTGACGCCTTCCCGAGCCGCATCAACCACTGAGGATGTGGACAGCCCCCGAATTTGCGACTTCGTGTGAGCGAAGCGCTTGAAGTACTGCCTCAATGTCTCTCCGGGGAGCTGTTTCACTTGGAAAAGGCTTCCTGTCGACATGGGGGGCACGAAGGTACCCTGGAAGTTACTTATGAACTTCCTTTTTAACCGTGACCAAGAATCGATTGATCCTGGCTTTAAAGACCAGAACCATCTCAACGCCACTCCTTCAAGGGCTAACGGGAAGCACTTCGCCATAGTTTCTCTGTCTCCGCCACTAGCTTCGATTGCTAGGGCATAAGAACGCGCAAACTCACTGGGATCTTCGTCTCCGGCATACTTGCTAAGCTTCGAAGCTTTGAACCTTGGATCGAAGCGAACCTTCTGAAGCTCAGGATGCAATGGAGATTCATTGTCGTAAGAGGCGTTCTCCGGGGCTTCGGGATAGTCAAGATCGTCGTCTTCGTGCACTTCGGGGATAGCTGGGGTGGCTTGAGGGCGAAGCCTGTTCGCAGCCTCCTGTCGCCACCTCGCTACCTCGGCTTGAAGATTGGCCATTTGAGTGGCCATGTCTCCAAGGCTATCTTCATCTCCTCCGGAAGGACCTTCCGGGCCTTGAGAACTGGTATGATCAGTTCCGATCGGAATGGAGGGTGGCAGAGTGGCTCCGGGCGGTCGGAGTGTAGAAGGGGTTGGTGGAGAGGTTTCGTATCCTCGAGGGATAAAAGCCCCTTGCGGAGTTTGAGGTGGAGGGATAGTCGAAGGCCCTCCGACTTCAACTGTGTCGAAGGGTATCTCTCCGGAGATCCGAGAGGACCTCCGAGTGGGATTGCGAGGTGCACTCCGCTTAGGAGGCATGATGCAAGAGGTTGGTAGAGAACGAAGTTTTTTGGACTAGGTTCCCCACGGACGGCGCCAACTGTTGGCGTAAAAGATTACGCTAACAGGTTTCTGTAGAAAAGAAACTAACAAACGAAGTGTTTGTGAAGCAAACTGTTCTAAGCCTCCGAAAGGATAATAGCTTAGAATAGTTCGAAAGTGTGTATTGATTCACTTGTAATCGGTCCTCATTACAGGGTGAAATGGGGGGTATTTATAGGCCCAAACATTAAGGAAAAGACCTATTTACCCCTCTATTACAACCGACATTAAGGAAACTATTTGGTTTCCTTAATAGGGCTAAAATGGTAAAAGACTAATCTAATAAGATAGAAGATAAGTCTTCCATCTTAGCTGGCAGAAAAGATCCTGGAAGGCTTTGGTTCGAAGATATACTTCGAACCAATGCCAGTCTTCGGACTCCGAACGAAGTTCCAAGCCACCTTCGAAGATAACCTTCGGACTATCTTCGAACTGGTTGGCTGTCTTCATGTTGCTTTGGCAATAACTCCGAAGATGGGATATTTTCCCCCAACAGAGAAGATTTCAATACACAATCAATTACTCTAAGGCATGGAGGGCAAAACAAAAAGCACTCAAGATGAGGTTTGGTACATTCGAGGACTCATACTATAATCTGTCTTTTTGCTTGCAAACGGTCCAAAACCACAACTTTGGCACATACTACTTGTACCAATAGAAGGATGCAATATTCTCGGAAGGTGCTCAGATTCTACACCTAGTATTCTTTGCACTCGGTGCTTGCATTCGGGTGTTCAAGTATTGTCGTCCCATTCTTTGTGTGGATGGAACATTTCTAACTGAGAAATACCGAGGTGAGATATTGATGGCTATTGGTGTTGACGGCAACAACCGGGTTGTGCCAATTGCTTTTGGTTTTGTCGAAAGTGAGAACTACGACAATTGGTTGTTGTTCTTATGACAATTTCACATATGAAGAATGATCCGGACGAGCCTTATCCTTAGAGGGACTTTCAATCTTGATGGTGTATGCATCATTTAGGTGCAAATTTCTACCATCACTTCAGGAAGAATAAAGAATTAACAAATTTGTTTAAAAGACTATGTGCCCAAAATCAAGAAAGGAAGTTCAAGGCCTTGTGGACGAAACTTGATGAGTTGACTTTGAAGTACAAGTGTGAGAAGGTCACAAGACAACAAAATGGAACTGATGACGATCTTGAGCCTGTGCCACTATGTGCACTGCCCACTGATGATCAGCTGACAATCCACAAATGGACTAGGACAAAAGTTCCCAGCTTTTTAGATTGGATAAAATTTGAGAGTAGAGAGCATTGATCCCTATTATATGATACACACGGCGGAAGGTATGGTATTATGACCACAAACCTTGCGGAGGTGTATAATTTGGTGATGAGGGGTATGCGATGCTTGCCTTTGGTTGGTATTATGGAGGGCATAATCCGTTGAACCACCCAGTATTTCGTGAACTACCATACTGCTGCTTCGGTGGTGAACAACGTTGAGCACTATCTATACTGCATAAAAATTACAGAGTACTTAAAAGAAAAAGTAAGAAGGCCACACAACATCGTGTCATCAAGAAAAGTTCATGGGAGCTTCGTTTCGTGGTAACATGCCAGGAAAAGGCAGATGGGGAACAAATAAAGAAGTTATTCACTACAACAAAACAGGAAATTTTCGTCGGCAAATTTAACTTCCGTCGGCTTTTGGATGTGACTTTGAATGTGAATTAAGTTGTGTTATGTGATTTTGGATGTGATGTGTGAAGTTTTGGATGTGAGATGTGATTTTGGATGTTATATGTGAAGTTTGAATGTGATTTTGGATGTGAAATGTGAATTTGGATGTGTATTGTGAATGTGATTGAAATTGTGGTTGGATGTGAGTGTGAGTAGGGGAACCAGGAAAAAACAAAAAAAATACCAGCTAACTTCCGTCGGCTTTTACCATAGCCGACAGAAGTTAGCTGCTTTCGGCCACGTGGGCAGAAAGGCTAACTTCTGTCGGCTAGGGCCAAAGCCGACGGAAGTTAGGTGCCCCTAACTTCCGTCAGCCAGGCTGGCTGATGGAAGTTAGCGCCCCTCTGCTGACGTGGCAGAGTTCGGCGCTAACTTCCGTCGGCTTCATGTGGCCGACAAAAGTTAACTAACTTCCGTCTACTCGCTTCCGTCGGCCAAAGGCCGACGGAAGTTAGCCTTTTGCCGACGGAAGTTAGCTTCTTCTGTCGGGAAAGGGCTAACTTCCGTCGGCTTTGGCCGATGGAAGTTCCTTGTTTTGTTGTAATGATTGTCCATGAGTGTACTGTTACAACATTTTTTGGTGTAGCTGCATTAAACCATCGCTATACCACCAACCATGCAGTCATGTTATCGTGGCGTGCGCTACATTTAATATGCATGCTGGAACATATTTGTCAGAATACTTCAGCAAAGACAACGGTCTGGAGACTTGGAGCGGTGAACTCCGTGGGTATGGCATTGTGAGCTCATTCACAACTGTCTTGTGATGAGGTGACAATCACATTACAAGACGTGTCGATGCTTTTAGGACTGCCATTAGCAGGATCACCCGTTGTGGCAGAAGATGTGCACCCATCATGGTGAGAACACTTGCTCAACCGGTTCACCAACGTCCATCCTCCCCTGCCACACATACTAGATGATTTCATGGACTCACATGGGCCGACGCAGAACTGGTTGCATCAATATCAGGTACATCATTATTATTTCCTCCTAAAGTTAAGCATTACTCTATTTCTATTTGTGTCGTACCAACATTTATTTTTTTATAGGTCGAGTACCTCGACCATGACGCCGACGCTTACTCAGTGAGTCATCATATGGAGGCTTTCATTTTGTTTCTTTTGGGTTGGGTCATGTTCACCAGCACACACGCATATAGTGTGGACAAGCACCTGGTGCAGTTTGCCCGAGCTATTGCCGATGCCCTCGATGATGCCGTGCCACAATACTCATGGGGATCTGTTGTTCTTTGCACCACATAGCGCGGTCTTTGTGGTGCATGTTAATGACTGATGCATGGCGGATCGATCACCGACTACTCGTTATTGATATAAATTTGGTCATATGAGAGGGTGTGCTTTGGTCGGCCCTAGGTTGACATGACACCATACCCACTGACACTGGATCTTACGATGGGGTACATTTGGACTCATGGACAGGTTAGTGTTTCCTACACTTGCAAATGAACTTACATTAATTGTGTATTAACATGCCTTATTTTGCAGGCAATATGGGCACACAAATAGACGCAAACTTCATACCCCGACTACACTACGGAGATGGATAACATTTGGGTGGAGGACTTCCACTGGACACCGTACCTGTCGCAGTACGTGCATCGTCGTGTGCCTTATGGTCTCTCACCGTTGTGCTTTTGGGACACCGGGTGGGTATGGTTCGAGGGATATTGTAACACCCCAGAAATTAAAAAGGAATAAAATAAAAAGAAAATATTATTTAAATCATTTCTGAATTTATTATTAAAAGAAAAAAATCCCAAAAGAACCCAAATAAAGCCAAACAGGGAGAAATACTTAAAATCTGGACTTGAAAATTTTATGAGATGAACTAGAGATCAAAATATAATTTTAGGAATTTTTACAAATTTTTATCAACAGTGATTCAACCCTTAATCAAATAAATGAATTACTGGAATTATTTTAAATCAGAAAACACTTTTAAATCCTTAATGGGCCGCAACCCTGAATTCGCCTAAGCCCAGCCCAGTCCAAACCGTGAGTCACTGACCCGTGGGTCCCGCCTGTCGGCGCTCGCATTCCCTCTCTCCTCCCGCCCGCGCCCCGCCTCGGTCCCACCAGTCAGCCACCTCGCACTCGCCTTCGCCCTCTGACGCACGTGGCCCGCCTGTCGGCGCCATTTGTCTCGCACTCGCTCACTGACAGGTGGAGCCCACCTGTCAGGATCGTCTTCTTTCCGGGGAAGGGATCCCCCTTTCCTTTTTCCGGCGATCTCCTTCGGATCCCTTGCCGCCGGCCGCCCAAATCCACCCGATCGCCCCCCGGACTCCCTTCCTTGGATACCCATGATCCCCTTCCGCCGAAAGATGACGCGGTTTCGCACTTTAGGAAGCTTGGCCACGGGAATGGAACCCTCGCCAGAGAAGAAAGGAAACCCTCGGTTTCCTTCCATCTGGCCACCGCCGGTGACCCTATAAATACCCCTCTGATCACCGCACTTCGACCACACTCTTAACGCCCAAGCCGAAGCACTCTCAAGCGCCCTGCTCCATTCTTCGGTTTCCTCCTCTGTTCCAACTCCGGCGAGCCATCGCCGCCAATCCCGACCACCACCGCCCTAGCCGACGCCACCGTTGTGATCACCAGACACCACCCGTCCTCGGTCGCCCCTCGGTTGGCCGTGGAACCCGCCGGAACACTGTCGCCGACGACCACCCAAGAAGACCTCGTCGTCTACCCTCGCTGTCGTCGCCGCCCGTCCCCCATCTTCGCCGCAGAAGGTATCATCATGACCCCCCCTCACCTCCGCATTCCATTTTTGGCCCTAGCTAGGCACGTAGGCGCTCGCCGCCGCCACTGCCACCGCGCCCGAGGCCTCGCCGTCGCCGGAGACGAAGGGTACTCGAGCCCTTAGCGCGTGCCGTGCCGGATCCCCTCTGAGCCGCACGATCCGGATCGGACGGCACCGATTAGATCCTGTGGGATCTAATCTGAGCCCTTGGATCTGGTCAAAGCGGTATCGCTCGCTCACGGCCGTTGATCGCAACTTAAACTCCCGAAGCGATCTGGTGCGTCCACGCGTACCCGTTCGCCACGTTTTAATCTGAACCGTCCATTCTCATTTAAACCTCCCGCCTCGCGCCTGGCCGCTGGATCAGGATCCAACGGATCTGGTTGATCCGGTCCACGCCACAGTGGCGCGGTCCACCGTGGGCCTGGCTCACCGTGGACCAGAGCCCATTTTCTGTTTAAATAAAATTCCAGAAATTGATTTAAACTTTGAAAATTCATAACTTGCTCATTTTAACTCCAAATTTCACCATTCAAATTTTGTTAAAACCAGAATAATATTCTCTACATATTAATACAATAAAAACAGTATGTTTCTGTTACCCAAAATACTATTAATAAATAAATGAATAAAAATCCCTTAGGGTTAAAATTAATAATACAGAAAATAAATTGGGAAAAATCCTAAAATGTTAAACTTTACTGTTTTATACAAAACCCAGAATAATTAAAATATTACTTCACATAAAAACACCCACAAACTATGTATGTTCTTTTGTTTGGTGAATTTTATCTATTTTATTGAATGTATTATTTATTTATTTTTCTGTATCGAGAAGACTACGAGTTCGTCGAGGAGCAGGAGTTCTACCCCGAGGTTCCTCCTTCACCCTTTGCTGAGCAAGGCAAGTCATCGACCTCCTCTGTGGAAACAGTTGATCATAATTGAGCCTATGTTTTAATAACTTATCGCTATAAACCATAGGTTAATATTGCATCAGACAAATATTCAAGCCTTACACTTATATTTATTAGATCCCTGTCCTTGTGTGCAAACCCAAGCCATGCTTATTGAGCCTTAACTCCTTGTCACTCTACTATAAAAATATTAGCTAGTGCCCAATGTACTGGCACAACTGCTATAGGTTAAAAAGAACGAGTCGTAGATAGCTGGATTCTGTATATGAATTTCCCTGTTATTCTCGTCTCTGGACTCTGTTGGAGTTGGCTAAGTTATAAGTATGGTGGGTTCCGGGTGCAAGCTCGGGCACTGGTTTGTCGCACCCGGGGCACTATAAGGACCGGTCTGCGGGATCTGTTGCAAAGCACTTCCGTACCAACCACAAGTCTAATGGGTAAGTCCTAACTGGAAGTATGGAATACTCCGGCTTGATGCACCATAGAGGAGGGGGCAAGGGGCTAGCCTGCGGGCGACTTGTACCGACGAGGCTCAAGGGGGGGTATGGTGGGGCTCCGATGCGTCGGGACACCATATGAAACCCATAAGAGGGTGCTATTGAGTCGGAGAGGACTATATGGAAGGTTTTGGCACGAGTTCCCGTGTGATGGGTCATCTCGTTACACTTCGGTGTAGGTGATGAGTGCGTGCCTTGTGGGTACAGTGGTACATCTCTGATCAGAGTAATTTAATCTTTTCGAAAAGCCGAGCCCACGGTCAAGGGCGGGTTGTGTGACTACTCGCAGTTAGTTTACAATTGTTTGAGTGTTCAAGTTATTCAGGGCACGTAAGGACTGTTGAGCGAGGTGGGGCTGACTGTACCCCTCGAGTTAGAAGATGATGATACACATGCACATGTTTACTTTTCCGTACTAATAAATTGCTCTCATTTAAAGCTTTACAATTATGCTGCTTCCGCTAAACTAGCCACTATCTCCCCTTGTTATTATCTTGCATTATAATTGCATTCGGTGGCTTGCTGAGTACATCTGTACTCACCCCGTTGACTTACAACATCAGAGCCCGTCTACTACGAGGAGGATGAAGGTCTGGAGTAGCGACCCAGTCAAGGCGAGACTGGAAGGAGGCGTTCATCTAGGACCCTTATTTTATTAGTTTCTCTTCATCTTTATTCACTTTTGTATTAATGCGGTCTACGAACCGTGAATGATTGCCCGTATTGTACGTGGTCGCATGATGAACGTCTTGTTTTATTGATTTTCTATGGAATTTCAATAAAGTCCTGATTTATTAAATCGGGGCACGACAGATATGCCCCACAAAATGTCTATCAACAGTTTGGGAAAGCGCAACACTTTCCTATTCCTATTCAGACCCTTGTTTCTGACGACGAGCAAAGGTAACTTCGTATAGTATTTATCATGTTCAGATGTTATGTACCACAACTTACACTTGTTTGGTATAGGCAAAAGTGAATTGTGAAGGGTGGCGAGTCATGGTTTGTAAAGATGTAGCCATGGATCCAATTGTGGTTAGCTGCACTTCAAGATGTGCATGACGAGGAAGACATGTACGATCCATCGACATAATACGACTACCTTTGATGGTACTCAGTTCGGACTAGGGTTCAGCTCGTACGGCAACATGCCAATGATCCTCCACCTATTCCTGATGTCACCAAGATACATCCTTCGCACATAGTCTCGTCATGGCATGTGGGGGTAAGTACATGACAATTATCTATTTTTATTTGTACTAGTTGATCTTTTTATGATTATTGTTTTTTTCTAGGCCAATCATGTTTGGATGGCATGAGATTCTCTGGTCCACATTGTTGACGAGTGGAACAAACATCTTGAGGACGAGCATGAGTGGACACAGATGCAAGCAGTTATCGAACACATTGACATGTCTCTTTCCCGCATGTCAATATGACCACGTCTAGGAACTGTACCGTGACCCGCACCTCCTATTGCACCTCAGCCCCCTCCCGCACATTGTCCTCCTGCTCCTGATATACGTAGGTATCCTACAACTGCAGCTCTGCCGATGCACGCACCGCCTTAATGGTACGCGCCAAACGTGCAATTTAATTATGATGCGGACCAAGCAATTTATGGTGCGGGGACTACTATTTTTGGTGCATGTCCATCAGGGCATGGAGCACAGGTGAGGACTAGTGAGTATTGTAGAGTCTAACACTTATTTTCATTTTGATGTATGTTGTCATTAATAATTACTTATTTGTACAACGCCATATGAATATCACTCTTGGCCGCAAGTGGGAACTTATTTTGGTGCTAGCCCATCATCAGCATCGAGCCCATCAGCAGTGAGGCCATCAGCGCCGTATGCACAATAGTCGTGGCCTGTGGACCATGCTTATCAGAGTCTGTCTGCATCGATCGACGGTGGTGTCGATTACCAGCAAGACACAGTAGGATTGGCAAATTGGTCGGCTGACTTTGCTGATGTCTTCGACCCTTCGCAGCTTACCGGAGCACCACCACTGACTCAGACTGAGGAGCAATAGCCCGCTAGGCCGGTTAGGCTGCGTCGTTCATCGGATAGGCTTACATTTTCGAATGCGCACCGAGACGTACTAGGGGTAGGCATCGTTGTTAAATATGTACCGTGAGACATTTTGATTTGTATTGTATGTTATTCATCATGTTGCACTTATAATTACTATGCACTTATTATTATCATTTGCAATTGCAAACAACGCTTCTATGATCAATTTTATATCCGCTTTATACGTATTGCCGCCATATATTTCAACTATAAAATTGTGATTATTTGTTACTCTATGTACCTAGATGCATTTCTCCGCTATGTCAATTAATCCTAGGGGGACCGAACATCCGATCGAAATACCACCATGGCTTCAACATCCAAATTGTCATTGTAGAGAACACTGTCAGGTAATGACCGCGATGTCAGGACAAGATGCTGGTAGAAGATTCTTCATATGTCCCAGCATCGATTATGACTTCATGGTAAGTACATAAATATTAATTTTAGTTCGCACATACATAAATTCACTTAACAAGATTTGCTATTACAGAATAATCCAAGGAAGTGTCCTTTCACCCAATGGATCGATGATTCAAGCCAAGGATCCGCTAGTGAGAATGTAAGACAAGTCAAGACTATTGAGGAGTACACTAGAAGGAAAGAAGAACATCTACTCAAGGTTGAGCATGCTAGTTCACACTGGATGACAAATCCTATAGGAATTCCCGATTGGGAGCAACGACCTAAGTGCGCATGTGGTAGTCGTTGTATTATACGGACATCGCTTGGAGGTGATTCAAGGGGAAAGAGAGAATTTGTGTGCCCCAATCTACATGACCACGTCGTGTTAAGTGATGACAACAATTGAACATGTTGAATTTCTAATGCAACAGAGACCTAACTAGTTACCGTGGCAGCAAAATGTTAGGAGATGCTCATTCTGACGATGGATAGATGTCAGACAACCAACATACGAGGATGATTCCATCACAGAGGCGGAAAGTCACTCCGAGTATGAAACAAGAAGGATTAAAACTGATGATCGAGCGAGGCGTGTGAGATGGAGTGAAGAGGATAGACAACAAAGGGAATACAACAGACAAAAACAACTTAGTTACAGAGAGCAACAAAAATGTACTAGGCGAGAGAAAGAACAGAGAAATCAGTTGGACGAGGGTTGTACTATCTAACCATGTTTAACTAATTGTATGAACCTACGTTGTTTTCTTCAAATGTTCGAGGAAAAATAAGTACTACCAAATTTATGATCAAACTCGTACGATACTAATAATTTAGTACAAAAAAACATAAAGTACCACTAATTAAAATAGTACAACACAAACAACGCATAAAGTAGTACACAACATAACATAGTACAACACAATTTTAAAAATACAAACTACACTACGTGCCTACTGAGTGCACCGATGGTACTTTCCTTTCCTTATGGCCTCCGGTCCTGCTGCATGCGTATGGCGAGCCCTCTCATGCTTTCTCTCTCTATCAGCCTCGTGGTCCTCTTTTGCCTTGCGCTCCAGCTCCTCCTCCTCTTAAATTCTTCCTCGCGCTTCTCCTCCCGCTTACATCTCATCTCAAAGAGCTCCCTACTGAACGCATGGTGCCTCATAAGCGAGGCCTAATCCTCCGGATCCCCCACTTTGTTGATCCATTCGACAAAGTCACAGAGTAGAGGTGGTGACAGTGGAGTTAATAGACATATTGTAAGTGATTGTTTCAAGACAAATATGAAAACGAACAGAAAAAATTTATTAATACCGGTTTGTTTGCACGTGTTCCATGCTTCGGCCTTGGCTTTGGCTTCTCTAGAGTCCAAGAGTAGTTCGCACACTTCCAGTACCTCATCTCGTAAGTGAGGTCATCCCGACTTCTCCAAAATTTACATGTGTCTCCACAAAAACACATGGGGGTTCGACACCTTGTGGCGGACGGTGACGAGCATCGAGACCGTAAGTAGTATCTTTTTTCACCATATTGCAATGTATCTACAAAAATTCAGTAAATTATATTGCTATTAAGTATTATTAAATTACCGATAAATTAATCATAAAGTATTGCCAAATTACTACTAAAATACTGTTACTTACAATTTAATTACCGCTAATTGACTATTAAAATACAGCTAAATAAGTCCTAAATTACTATTACATTACTGCTACATATTATTATACTACCGATAAATTACTCTTACATTACTCCTAAACTAATACTTAATTACTCCTAAATTACTCGTAAACTACTTCTAAATTACTTCTAAACTATTTCTAAATTACTACTAAAATACAACTAAACTAAACTACAAATATTAAAACTAGAAAAATACATACCTCTCAAAAAGGAAGTGGGCAGCCAAGGTTGGGGTGGGAGAAGGGGGGCGTTTGACCCCCTTTATATAGGGTTACAGTCGGCAGACCAACAGCCAACTGCTACAGCCAATCGGCGTTTCAATGGCCGACTAGCGCCACCTGACACCAGTTGGCCAGGAAACTAGCCGTTGTGCTTGCACGGCAGGGATTTGGCCTTTGGTCGGCCGACTTCTACTGACGTGGTAGCAGTCGGCTGACCAAGAGCCGAGTCGCCGACTCGTTCCTGACTCGGCTCTTGGTCAGCCGATCACGTACTAATTTTGCAATTTTTTGAAATGGCCATACATATTTGATTTTTTAAAAAGTATTATTTAAAAAAATTCTGCTCTTTGCCGCATGAAACTTACCGTCTGGTTCTTCACTGCTATACCAGCGATTTAATCTGTCGACAGTTTGTCAGTGTTGTCGCCACTCGGTCACAGCGGCGGAGCCAGCAGGTAGGCTCCATCAGGCTGGAGCCTACCCTCCAATTTTGCCAAAAAATTATATATATATATATGTATACATGTATGTATATGTATATATATATGTATAAGAATATATGTATATATATATATATGTATATACCATTTTATAGCGGGATAGATAAGCAACTATGACAATATTGATTATTTAAGGAGAAGATAATCAGAGACAATAACTAATTGTAGAGAAAGAAAACTAGCCTAAGGCGGTACACATAGTTACCATGGAGATCAAATCCACATAAAAAAATTTACGACACTTTTATAACAAATCATAGAAGAGTATATCATAGGCTACCATGTTTTTAAGAGAACTTATTTAAAAGGGCTAAAAAATATAATAGAATTATATAAACACATACTACATTTTCAGCGGTACGTAGTGGTGTAGTACAATTCGTTGGCTCTTGGGAAGATATGAGAGAAGATGAATAGAGTTTGTTAGTTAGAAAAATATGTTATTGGATTAACTATTAAATTTTGGGGCTAGATTTTAACCCAATTAAAACACACACATACATACTCAAAAATTTGCAAGAAATTGCTCCTATAGCCCCTAAGTACACACGTACAGGATGAGTTAGTCTATACTGATCAAATTCGATAAAATATAGGTTAGCAGATCCACTTGATGTCTTGGCTCATCTTCTATCCTCATTCATCAACTTAGAACTGATATCAAGCGACACTATGATGAGCGACTAGTGTGAGAAACTAGATGGGTGGATAAGTGAGCACGAACTACCACGTCGGCTCGCTATGCCTGATTAACTTTGTTGCTCCATCTTTATCTTCTCCGTCTCTGCACAACATAAGAACTAGCTGCTTACAACGAACATAATAAGCTGTTGTTTGTCATACCGACTTGTCGTTTCCGTTGACTCATATCTTATTGGTGTATCTTACTATCAAATTAAATCATATATTTTTATTTGATTATATATATATTATATTTAACATATGTTAATATATATAACTTAATTACATTTAGATTTAATTTAGCCCACCCTCTATATTTTTTCTAGATTCGCCACTGTCCGGAGCCCGACACTGCCACTGCCAGTGTTTTTCGGTAGCAGAGTGCTCAAGGATCCTAATTACATGGCCGTTCTGGTCTCCGATTTCTAGTTTTCTGTAGCGCGGCTCGTGAAATTTCTTCAGTCATTAGCGATGTCGGTTTTTGCCTCTACACTACAGTGTTTTCACCCGGTATTTTATTCTTCTTGAGATTTGACCAGCACGTAGCCCGAGGTTATCGGGAAATATTTCATCCTGTTGTATATTTCCTGCACTATAGTTTTTGCCTATTTTTTCCCTGTTTGCTGGTCACATCCGCTGTAGAGTACTGCATTACAGGATGGTTTTTTTCATTATTCTAATCGTGTTTTGGATTGAGTGCTTGCGCGTGCAGTTGTGTGTGGACTAGATTAGCGTGAAGACACTGTAGCGGCCGCCTAGAAGTCTACGCAGGTTCATTTCTCTCCTGATTATGATACGGTGTATTGACGCTAAAATATATCGATACCAACGGACATTGACATCAGTTCGGTAATCCAAAGGCACACTAACGTTTAGGGGTGGCCCGCTGAACATCTCGTGACGCTGATAACGCGTTTTGACGACGCTTGACCGTGACAAAGAAAATAAACAAAATCACTAGGCAATTAAACAATACCAAAATATTATTTAACTAACAGAATTATAGGAGAAATGACCCAACCGTCCAAATCAAAGACGGTTAGACCGAGGTGTACACGACAGTCAGACCGGCCAAGGCGGCCTGTCAGACCGACAGTATACCGCTGGTTGGACCGGCGGTACGAAGGGTTCACCGAGGGGGCCTTCGGTGTAGACCGCAAATGGGGTCTAAACCCCTCATGCCTTCGGTCGGTTGGACCGAGGGGGACCTCTGGTCAGGCCGGATGGATGCGAGGGCTCCAAAGGGGTGCTCTGGAGGGTGGCGCGAGGTGTTCTCAGGGCTTTTGTGCGAAGCCGGTCAGACCGGCGTTGGGCCTCTGGTCAGACTGCAGCATGCCGGCTCGTCAGATGACGACGCAACACGGGACGGTCAGACTAGGATGACACCGCCGGTCAGACTAGGATGACACCGCCGGTCAGACCGACGACTCCTAGAAATTATTCTCCGGGCTCCGACGACCGTCTCATTAATTACATATGGATGCATGAGCTCTTGGCGAAGAAGATGGGATGAAAACACTGCAAAACTCCAAAAGATCAGAGGCAATTCGGCCTAGAGACCAAATTACCGATAAAAACCGATAAAACAATAAAAATTTGTTACGTGGATTGAACGGACGATTCATGAGCAAATCGACAAGAATTACCGTAATTACGATGCGGTGGACGAATGATTTACGACGCAAACCAAAAAAGATTGACGTTGTAGCTAATCCTAGGGCAAGGAAAGTAGATTGTAAGTAAAGAACGATTCAAGATAAATAATAGATTGGATCTTGTTGATAGCAAAAATTGGCATTAGTGGTCAGGATTGTCAAAATGTCAATTTTGGTAATTTGGGCCGAAAATACACAAGTCCTGGAACAGGCCGAAGCCCTATAGTGCAGAAGGTCCATCAGACATTGGGCTTCAAAGGCCTGTTAGCGGCCTGCTAGCTTTGGCCCGAAGGGCCTTCAGAGGCCTGCCTCGCCGAAGCTTCGGCCCGAGGAGCAGGCTTCAGTAGGCCTTGCCGAGGGCCCACTTTGGGCCGGCTTTGGAGATAGAGTTTGAGTCTGATTCTGGCTGTTTTTATCCCTTAACTTAATTAGGCCGAATCCTACCATATTAGCCTTAGAGATAAGAAGACTAGCCCCTATAAATATGGGGGTGAGGCCAGTTCATGGGACCCCCCCCCAAACACAAATCAACTTCATACCCTAGTTTGAACCTTACCTTTGCTTTCATTTATTTTCATGTACTACCTTCGTGGGTTTGCTTGGAAGCCCTCCGCCGGCCACTTCGAAATGGTGGTAAGCCTTGTTACTTCGCCTGTGAAGTACCCGTTAATCTACGTAACATATTGCTATTGCCTTGGTACTTCGCCTGTGAAGTATCCGTTAATCTACGTAATAGATTGCTACCTTAGTTTTCCTACTGCAACACTTAGTAAATTCGGTCTGTAGGACAAATTGGTACTTGATCTCTATTCTGTTGCAGGTTTTCACGCTCAGAGCCCCTTCGCCGAGGTTGTCCGGAGCCAGGAAGCTGGTTTCAGAGGCTGCCAGAACACCCTTCGGTGGGAACCCTGCTTTGACTGCCCGTGCCTGATCCATCACGCTGTTGCCGGTCTGGTTAGGTCCGCACGCCAGAGAGCTCCGCAGTAGGCTTCATCGCACTAGGCTTCGTCACGCCTACACTTCGCGCCGGACGAAGTCACGCTAGCGCGCTGCGTTGGAGTATTTTTGTCGTGTTAGAGACTTTGCACCGAACCCTGTCGTTTGGATGTGATTTCGCGTCAGAGATCTGTTCGGAGCCTACCTTCGGCCAGATCGATCTGAATGCCAAAGGATACCTTCGGTGAACCCTTCGCACCGGACGCCGAAGGACCACCCTTCGATGACCCTTCGCATGGTAAACTATGTACCAATCAGGCTCCGTTCGGCCGGTTGGATTATTTTATCTATATATTTTGGCTAATTGGATTATTTCTGTGTGATCTGATTACCTGGCGACTCCACCCCCGTTACCACTGTTAAGGGTAGTCGGAACGCGACATCACTGTTGTGTTACATTTAGGCTAGTTCCTATGTATCCGCACACTTTTGGATCATCAAACTGACCCAAGTGCGAGATACGTTTTCGTGCCAACACACTTTTTGGCGAGTCCACTGGGGAAGGCTACGCCAATATGACGGGTACATATACATTGGCCACAGGTACGTCTACAACGACTACTACGTCTATGACACCGATGGATGCAATGGGAGGCGCAGAAATCGACAACCGCACCATCATGACGCCTACCCTTGAAGATATCCCTGAAGAAGACCGGGCAGAGATCAAGGCAAAAATTAAAGCGCTACAAGACTTCATGCTGGGGATCTACGTCAAGACACGCGCGGGCTTCATCAAGTGCGATGTCAATGTCCCTGACCTCGCTCGGACCTAGGTAACACCAGTATCGCCTCCTTTGTCTTGTTTAGAAATTGAGCAAAAAATAGCCGCATCAGTAGATCAAGCTGTTAGCGCATCACTAGCTAATCATTTAGATTCGGTAGTTAGATCTCAAGTAGAGGTGACTCTTAGAAGGTTCGGCTTTACTGAGGCCGTTCCTCCAACTCCAATCACCAGTGCACCCCCGGTGAATCATATCTGTTGGGGGAAATTACTTCATTTCCACGACTTAAAGGTTAACCCTCCGAAGGCTCTAAGGAAGTCCCGAAGATGGTCGACTAATGCTCGAAGATACGTCAGCGTGGTCGAAGGGTGCCACGATGCGAAGTCTCGGAGGACCCTTCGAAAGGAGAAAGGAGGCTTCGAAGCAGGACGACGTGACTGATTGGATGCCCTGCTTATCCATCTACCCTGCAGCACTTTACCGCGTATAACCTCGTTTATAATACTGAGGGTCATTTGTAATATAAGGGTAAATAGGTCTATTCCTTTAGCTTTTCTCCCTATAAATACCCCCCTTTGTACCTTGTAAGAAGGATCCAGAACCAGTGGTTCAAACACATACATTCGGACCTCTTGAGTTGTTATCCTTTACGGAGGCTCAAGTTTGTCCTAAAAGCACAAACCTCTTGTTTGTTTGTTCTTAACTACTAAGAACCTGTTGGTGTAGCTTTTACGCCAACAGTTGGCGCCGTCCGTGGGGATCCAAGTTCTAAAAGCTTGTTCTCTACCGCTGACTGCACTCTGAAGAAAACTTACGGGGGGAGCCTCGGAATCCTGAGATTCCGCGCACCCTTCAGTTAAGGGCTTCTTAGTGCAGCCCAAAGGCCTTCCCTCGACCCCCTCGAGTCGTTCGAAGCCTTCCATTTCCAAGACACCTCATCGACTAACCATGCCTCCGAAGCGTGGTCAGGCAGCAGGTCCCCTTCGAAGGTCCCCTCGGACCAACGGAGCCGGACCCTCGGCTAATCCGACGGTTCCTGCCGGAACCGATGGGCGTCGAGCGCCCCGGGGCCCTCTACCCCCCCTACAATGCTTCAGACCGACTACGCAGCAAGCCGAGACCCTGAAGTTCCCTCCGACGAAGACGAAGGCCCTCCCGAGACCGAGGCTACACAGCTAGCCAGGCTTCAGGAGGAGGTGTCCAGATGGAGGCAGGAAGCCGCCGACAGACTCCGCACTCAAGCTTCCACTGAAACTCCAAGAGGGCCTCCAGACGATGGAGGCCACAACCCCCCAGAAGTTATACAAGTCCAGGAAGAGGCCGAGAATGCGTCCTTCGACAATGAGTCTCCATTGCACCCTGATCTACAGAGAGTGCCTTTCGACCCCAAGTTCAAGGCCTCGAAGCTGCACAAGTACTCCGGGGGATCGGACCCCGGGGAGTTCGCCCGCTCGTACGCCCTAGCTATAGAAGCAAGCGGAGGGGTACGAAGCACCATGGCAAAATGCTTCCCACTTGCTCTCGAAGGTGTGGCACTCCGGTGGTTCTGGTCCCTAAAACCAGGATCGATCAAGTCATGGGAACTACTCAAAAAGAAGTTCGTGAGCAACTTCCAAGGCACTTTCGTGGCCCCGATGTCTACGGGAAGTTTGTTCCAAGTAAAGCAGCGGGAAGGAGAAACCCTCCGAGAATACTTTACACGCTTCGCCCACACCAAGTCACAGATCAAGGGCCTTACTACCTCTTCGGTAGTTGATGCTGCCCGAGAGGGGGTGCTAAACCCTGACCTCCTCAGCAAACTCCATCGCAAGCCGGTAACATCCATAGCACATCTCATGGCATACTTCGAGCAATATGCCAAGGCAGAGGAAGGATGCCTTCGGCGAGCTGAGGCAGCACTACCCGCCCTCCGGGAAGTCAAAAGGGAGCCGGAGGCCACCGCTCCGCCACAACCCCCACAAGACAGCCGCCCTAGCGATTATAGGCGAGGAAAAAAGCATTTCCGTTCGGAAGTGCTAAATATTGCACCTTCAGCTTCGAAGGCACCGGCCAGTTTTCAGCAAGTAAAAAATTTTAAGGCTGGGCCGTCAGCACCTCAAGAAAGGGTGCCTGGAAGGCGCCAGAGTCATTTTTGCTGCGTACATGGCGATAATAGAAGCCATGACACGAAGGACTGCAAGACGATATTAGCCCTTCGGGGTGAATACATTGACCGAAATACCAGGAGGGGTACTTCGGACCGGGTTCCACCCGCGGCACGATCGGAGCCTGTCCAAACTGTGGCCCGAGCCGGTGCCCTCGAAGCCCCTATACGGCTACCGGTGGCCAGTATTATGCCACCACCAAGGCACGAAGATCCGCAAGACCGCGGCAAAAGAGTGGTCCTACCCATTTCCGGTGGGGGGACCCTCGGCAGCATGTCCAAGAGACAGCGCCGAGAGTACGTCCGAGAAGTTGGGCACATTGGGACTTCAAGTTCCGCTGAAGGGATGCCAGAATGGTCCCGTGTACCCATCTCATTCACGGCCAGCGATGCAGTAGGGGTGAAGTTTCCCCATGCTGACCCATTAGTCATCTCTGCTGATATAGCAGGGGCTGATGTTCGAAGGATCCTGGTGGACGGTGGAAGCTCCGCAGATATACTCTTCGTTCAAGCCTTCGACCAGATGTGCATACCCCGGAAGCATCTACTCCCTGCAGCCCGGCCACTTCAAGGGTTCTCAGGACCGCCTCTCGATGCCCTCGGCCAAATAGGCCTCGAGGTTGCCTTCGGAGAGGGGCCGCTGGCCCGAGTAGAGGAGGTGATTTTCGACGTAGTGGATGCCCCCTACGCCTACAATGCTATCTTCGGACGAGGGATGTTAAACCAATTCGGGGCTATAGCTCATCACAACTACCTTTGTCTCAAAATGCCCACACAAGGTGGAGTGCTCACTATTTCAGGAGACCAAGCTGTAGCCAGAAGGACAGAATATGGCCACGGGCAGCCATTGGACCCTCGACAAGTGCACAATGTGGCGGAGAGCGCCGAAGAAGTACCGGAAGCCTTGAGCCCCTCGAAGGGATCCTCGCTCAAACCAAGCCCGGAGGGTGACGTCGAGACAAGGATAATCTCGGAAGACGGCAAAGAATACCCAATAAAATTCGGCAAGGGGCTATCTCCGGAGATAACCGCCTCATTAGAAGAAGTCGTCAAGAAGAATTTAGACATGTTTGCTTGGACCGACGAAGATATCACGGGGGTCGACCGAAGCATCATCGAGCACAGTCTGCTCGTCAACCCGAAGGCCAAGCCAGTGCGCCAGGGGCTCCGGAAGCTATCAACAGAAAGAGCAAATTTAGCCAAGGCCGAAGTGGAAAAATTGTTAAAAGCTGGCATTATCAGGGAAGTGGCCCATACCGAGTGGTTAGCCAACCCTGTTTTTGTAAGGAAGAAGGATTCCAGCAAATGGCGCATGTGTATTGACTTCACATCACTAAATAAAGCATGCCCGCGAGACCCCTACCCAATGCCCCGAATAGATCAATTAATAGACTCCACAGCCGGCTCCGAACTATTAAGCTTCCTCGATGCATACTCCGGGTACCATCAAGTATGGCTGAAGAAAGAAGACGAGGCCAAGACAAGTTTCATAACTCCTTCAGGAGTATTCTGCTATGTAAGAATGCCGTTTGGTTTACGGAATGCTGGAGCCACATTTTCTCGCTTAATAGCTAAAGCTTTAGGCCATCAGATAGGCCGCAATGTCGAAGCCTACATGGACGATATTGTAATAAAAAGTGCTCAAAAGCAACAGCATAGCATAGACTTACACGAAACTTTTGAGAGCCTCTGAGCATGTGGAGTACGCCTCAATCCCGAAAAATGTATATTCGGGGCACAAGCAGGGAAGCTGTTAGGCTACTTAGTTTCGAGCAGGGGGATCGAAGCCAGTCCCACACAAATAAGTGCACTGCAAAGAATGGCCCCACCTGAAAATTTGAAGCAAGTACAGAAGCTAGCAGGAAGGCTAGCAGCACTCAGCAGGTTCCTGTCCAGATCGGCAGAGCGAAGCCTCCCAATTTTCAAGGCACTCAAAGGCTCCGAAAGCTTCAGCTGGACGCCGGAGTGCCAAAAGAGCTTCGAAGAGATAAAAGCCTACCTTGGAACATTATCAACCTTAACTGTTCCTCTTCCAGGGGAAACATTGCTTTTATACCTTGCAGCGACAGGGTCAGCAGTAAGCGCAGTACTAGTCCGAGAAATCGAGCTCAAGGACAAGCTGGTACAAAACCCAGTTTATTTTGTCTCGGAGGCATTATCAGGAGCCAAGATCAGATACTCCGAGCTTGAAAAGTTTGCTTATGCTTTGGTAATGGCCTCACGAAAGCTAAGGCATTATTTCTTGGCGCATAACCTTATTGTCCCCACATCGTATCCTCTTGGAGATATGCTCCGAAACAAAGATTCCACAGGCAGGGTTGGAAAGTGGGCAGTCGAGTTAGCACCCTTCGAAATCTCCTTCACAGCAAGGACGGCCGTTAAATCTCAAATTATAGCAGATTTCGTAGCAGAGTGGACTCCATCTGCAGTATGGACTCCGGAAGAACCCTCCGACGGTTTCTGGACAATATTCTCCGACGGGGCCTATCAAGCATCAGGTGCCGGAGCAGGGGCAGTAATCTTTTCACCGTCAGGACAAAAGGCAATGTACTCTGCAAGGCTTAACTTTCGAACCACTAATAACGTCGCCGAGTATGAAGGAATCTTGCTAGGCCTCCGAAAGGCTAAAGCACTCGGAGCTACAAGGATAATGATCAAGACAGATTCCCAAGTCGTCGCGGGGCATATTGATAAAAGCTTCCAAGCAAAAAACCCACATCTCGCGCAATACCTTCAAGAAATCCGCAAGGCAGAAGCAGTATTCAAAGGGTTTACAGTTCGAAGCATACCACGGGCAGAAAATCAACTTGCAGATATTCTTGCGAAGGCCGCGGCAGGAGCAGTAGACCTCCCGGAGGGCGCTTTCTATGAAGAATTAGAGCAGCCAGCAGCTGACCAAGTACCCTCGTCAGAAGTAATGTGTATTGAAGCTGTGGATTGGCGAACTCCAATAATAACTATGTTGCAAGGTAACAACGACCCTCCGAAAGGCCAAGAAGCTCGAAGAGTGCAAACGAGAGCTCGAAATTACAAACTTATTGGGGAAGTACTATATAAAGCCGGAGTATGCTCACCACTACTTCGATGCATCTCTCAACCTGAAGGACAAGACATACTTCGAGGCATCCACGAGGGGCTGTGCGGAAGTCATCTAGCTCCCAGAGCACTAGCAGGCAAGACACTCCGGCAAGGTTTTTATTGGCCGATGATCGTCAGAGACGCCGAAGACCTAGTTCGGACGTGCCAAGGCTGCCAATGGATGGGCCGAAGGAGCCATCGCCCGCCAGCTCAACTCCAAGTTATTGCCCCAGTATAGCCGATGGCTAGATGGGGCATGGACCTCATAGGCCCTTTCCCACCAGCAAAAGGCGGATTGAAATTTGCGGTCGTAGCAATAGAATACTTCTCAAAATGGGTGGAAGCAGAGCCGTTAACAGCCATCACATCAAAGAATGTGCAAAGGTTCTTCTGGCAGAATATTATATGCAGGTTCGGAGTCCCCAGAGAATTAACGGTGGATAATGGGACCCAGTTCGAAGCTGATACCTTCCAAACATTCTGTGAAGAACTGGGCATTAAGCTATGCTTCGCAGCAGTGCGACATCCGCAATCCAACGGAGCCGTTGAGCGAGCCAACGGGAATATCCTCTCCGGGTTAAATCGCCGAATCGTCGGATGGGCCAAGGGCCTATGGGTCGAAGAGCTACCCAAAATTCTATGGTCTATCCGAACCACGCAAACTAGATCAACCGGCTTCACGCCATTCAGGTTGCTCTTCGGAGACGAAGCCATGACCCCTACGGAGCTCAAAGGGGAGTCACTTCGCGTAATTCAACACGAAGACGAAAATGATCGGAGTGCTTCAATAGACTTGTCGGAAGAAACAAGACTTCGAGCTGTCGCCAACCTGACGAAGTACCAAGGGCACACAAAGACATGGTATGACCCGAAAGTCAAATTAACTGAGTTAAAACCAGGTCATCTAGTATTACGAAATGTAATAGCTCCGGGGAAGCTAGGAAACAAATGGGAAGGACCATATGTTATCTTACGCTCAGGTCGCCCCGGCTCGTTTAAATTAGCTAATTTAGAAGGAGAAGAGTTGAAACATGCGTGGCATGCGGAGCACCTTAAGAGATATTATGCTTAAGGCTTCCTTGTAATCACTTGTAACACTCCTTTTATAAATAAAGCTAAGGGGTTGAGATTTGTTTTGCCCTTCGAACATCCAACCCTCCGGATGGACGCATTCGGAGGTCGGTGATGCTAGCAGAGCCAAGCATTTTTCGGAAAAACCCAAGGGGCTTGCTACGAACCATTGGTTCAGTGGCTCCGCCAACCTACGGATTCCAGGCTCCGGCTTGTTAGGATCCGTAGAAGAGTCTAAGGACTTTAAACAAAACAGAATTTCAAGCCTCCGGGTGCGAAGTATCTGTAAAAGAGCCGGAGGTGGCCAACCTACGGATTCCAGGCTCCGGCTTGTTAGGATCCGTAGAAGAGTCTAAGGACTTTAAACAAAACAGAATTTCAAGCCTCCGGGTGCGAAGTATCTGTAAAAGAGCCGGAGGTGGCCAACCTACGGATTCCAGGCTCCGGCTTGTTAGGATCCGTAGAAGAGTCTAAGGACTTTAAACAAAACAGAATTTCAAGCCTCCGGGTGCGAAATATCTGTAAAAGAGCCGGAGGTGGCCAACCTACGGATTCCAGGCTCCGGCTTGTTAGGATCCGTAGAAGAGTCTAAGGACTTTAAACAAAACAGAATTTCAAGCCTCCGGGTGCGAAGTATCTGTAAAAGAGCCGGAGGTGGCCAACCTACGGATTCCAGGCTCCGGCTTGTTAGGATCCGTAGAAGAGTCTAAGGACTTTAAACAAAACAGAATTTCAAGCCTCCGGGTGCGAAGTATCTGTAAAAGAGCCGGAGGTGGCCAACCTACGGATTCCAGGCTCCGGCTTGTTAGGATCCGTAGAAGAGTCTAAGGACTTTAAACAAAACAGAATTTCAAGCCTCCGGGTGCGAAATATCTGTAAAAGAGCCGGAGGTGGCCAACCTACGGATTCCAGGCTCCGGCTTGTTAGGATCCGTAGAAGAGTCTAAGGACTTTAAACAAAACAGAATTTCAAGCCTCCGGGTGCGAAGTATCTGTAAAAGAGCTGTAGGTGGCCAACCTACGGATTCCAGGCTCCGGCTTGTTAGGATCCGTAGAAGAGTCTAAGGACTTTAAATTTTTTGTCTAAACTATCGATGGTACATGTGCCAAAATTCGAAGCATACAGGTGCTCGAGCAATCATTGTGCCTACCGAACCATTATATAAGATAAAAGCTTCGCCACCCACAAGAGGGGTAGGAGGATAGGAGTCACACAGCATGCTGTCGAAGCATTCCGCATTAAAATATTATATTCATACATCAGGAAAAATTGCTATCTAGACCCAAATAAAAACGGAGGCCCTTTCGACCCCTAGAGCTACCCCTACGGCTACTTTGCCCTTCGGAGCTTGAAGTCTTTTTAGGCCGGGAACTTCTCTTTTTCTTCGAGGCTCGCAGCTTCTTCTGCTCCTCTTGAAGTTCGGCCCACGTCAAGAGCCTTTCGGAGCCAGCCTCGGCAAGGTTTCCAGCCTGGTACTCCGAATCAGACCAATCAACAGGCTCGGAGGACGAAGACCCCCCTTCCTGTTCTTCCTCTTTAATGTAAGACAAAACATCCCTTCGTACTTCAAGGGTAACTTCCCCCCCGTCTCCGCGAGGAACAGAAAAGCGAGAGCGGCGATAAGGCCTCAAACTCTCAAGAACTGCCCACTCCTTTCGAAGCTCGGCAGTAGTTTCCAAAAGTACGAAGTCAGGGCTCGAAGGGCATGACAGAACCTAAAAAAGAGAAGAACACCCAAGACAAGTACTGTTTATAACTTTCTCATTAATTAAACAAAGTTTACAAGACCACAGGTACACAACAGCCCTAAGCAGCTAGACCTGCGGGTCGGTTGGCGGAGCTGGGACCGAAGGCGCTGGCGAAGTCGGGAGTGGTGGCTTCGCCTGAGCCTGCTTTTGCCGGCGGGCCTCGTCGATCCAAGCCTTAGCAGCAACCTTGTGGTCCGCCTTCCATACTGATCGGAAAGCTTCCCACGCCAAAGCCACCTCCGGAGACGGCCGCAGCAAGTCATCATCCGCGAAGCCTCCAGGAGACGAACCACCAACCAGAGCAAGGGGAACCCGAAGAGTTTCGAGGTGGCGAAGAACCCCGATGCCGGCGCACTGTCCGGAGATCTCTCCGTACCGTACCCCGGAATTCTTCATCAGCGACGAAGCTACCTGGATCCTCGTCAGCTTCCGGTCGAGCGGCTCGAAGGTTGCAGCAGAAGTTGAAGGGCACATGGTGCCAAAGTACTCTAACGTACCCTGAAGAGCTTCCAAGGTACGGTCAGCGGTACTGGAATTCTTTTTATCTGCTGCTTCCAGGCTTGCAACCGTTGCGTCCAACGCGGCCACCCGGAGCATCAGGGAACTCTTCTGAGCCATTACCTGGCTAAGAGCCTCTTGAAGTTCAACCATACGGCCGTTCGAAGCAGCCGCATCTTGGCGAAGCTTCTCGACCTCCGCACGGAGAACCACTTGTTCAGCTTCGACTTCTTCGGCATGAGAGCGGAGGGCTTCAGAGGCTTCGTCAGACGCGGCCTTGGCCTTCCGTTCTTCCAAGAGTTCCTCATTCAGCCGAAGAGACCTCCCGATGGACTCGTCGAGGGCTGTTTGAAGAGCTGTAACCTTCCGGTTAAGTCGGTTAATTTCGACCTCACTGGAAGTCGCTGCCGCTCTAGCAAGGGCGAATTGCTGCAAGGAAAACAAGGTAAGTGCTAAAGAAGCTTTGATCATTAAAATACAAACAACTGCGGTGTATTTTTCATACCTGAAGGGCAGCCCTTTCGAGGGCCGTGTTGAGATTCGAAGCCCTGACTTCGCTCAAAGCGGAGATCAACTCCGAATTGGCAATATCCTGGCTTTTCTCAGCCAGGGGCTCCAGTAGCCTTCGAAGGCCGCTCCGATGCTCCAAGAAAGGAGCCAGAAGAGGGAGCCAAGATAAGGCCCGGGCGTCGTCCTCGGCGGCCTCGTCCTCTGAGTTGCCGACGGAGGGCGCTGCTTGATCAACCCGAAGGCCCAAGCTGGAAATACTCTTACCCCTCCCCGGCACGAAAGGGGGAGAGGCAAGAACATCTTGACCTTCGGCCGCCACACCTCCAGCTGGAGCCACGTTGTCGGAGGCGCCGTCAGTAGTCGAGGTCGCCACGGCCGGAGCCAATTCCGTCCCAGGGAGCACATCGTCTGCTCCGAAGGATACGTTCTCTGTCACCGGGCTCGGAGCCCCCAGAGGAGCCGGAGGGTCCACACGGGTGACTGTCTCCGAGGAAGTAGGGACGTCGGGCACCACCGAGGCCTCGATACCCGAAGAGGTACCTGTTTCAATTATCAGGGTTAATTAACATATTCTGCAGATAGCAAGCGAATGCCGATGAAAAAAGAAAAAGTTCTGGGAAAATACCTCCAAGAGCCGTTTGAGGAAGGATCGCCGGATCCTCCAGGACTTCGTACAACCGGAGGATGTTGTCGAAGTCATCCCCCGAAGTCCTGACCTCGGTCTCGTCCGTCGGGGCCACAACCTCCGCTGAAACCCCTTCGGGTGCAGGCAAGCCGGAGGGAGAGTTTGACTCTACTTGCACGTCGACAGGCGCAGGAGGAGTCAGAAGGGTAACGTCAACATCCTCCCTGTCGGGGAGGGTTGTGGGGACCTCCCCCATGTCTTCATCGATCAGAAGGTAATCTTCGAAAGCCTTCGCTGTGGCGCCTCCGGAGTCTTCTGTCTCTTCGGGAGTGGGGCTCCGCTCGTCCGGCGACGAAGAAGACGAAGCAGGCGTCAAGTGAGAAGGCTGCTTCACCGCCTTCTTCTGAGCAGGTTGCTTGCCAGCCTTTTTAGAGGGCTCGGCCGCTGCTTTCCTCTTGCGAGCCGCCACTCCAGCCGGGGCGAAGTCGGGAAGCGGCGGGGGCTCCATGCCGAGGGCTCTCCACACCCTGTTCGAGCGTTCCCAGCTCCCTACCAGTTCCAACCTCTTCTGCCTCTCGGCTACCGAAGGGGCTCCGAGAATTCGCTCGGTAGCCCGGACTATGTCGTCCGGAGATAAGGCCAGAGGCGCCGCTGAAAAGGAAAAGGTATAAGAAGCATAAGTATAATTAATATGTTCATATAAAATGATGCCGCAGGCAGAAGGACGTACCTATGTTTCGAAGGTCCCCCTCCGAGGCTCGCGGGATGGAGATTGGCCAACTGGCTCCGAGGGGTGAGATCCGAAGGCCTACGAACTCTTCGGCCAGGTCTCGCATGCTCATACGACGAGCCACAGAAGCCAGCAACCCTAGCCTCGTCGTGAGCAGGCTAGGGTTCGGGGAGATGTCCGCTTCCTTCCGGAACCAAATCTCTTGAAGAGGGCCCGAAAGGGGGGAGTCTTCTCCTACTTCGGCGTAAAACCACCGAAGTATCCAATTTGTATACCATCGATCGTTTATGGCCTTCGCAGGGAAATGAAGAGCGTGCTCCCGCCGTAGCTGAAAATTGACACTGCCGAAAGCCACTGTCACCTTCGAGTCTCCGGGCCCATCTTGAGGCTTCGGCTGGCAGATAGCTTCGTGGGTTGCTGCGAAGATTTCGGAGCGTCCTTCACACCCTTCCGCCCGAAGAGCCCACTCAAAGACGGCCAGGCGGACGATTGCGTTGGGGGACAACTGAGGCAGAGTAATATGGAACATGTCTAGTACCTCTGCTAGGAAATCCACAGCTGGTAGCCCCAGGCCAGCTTCGAAGAATGCCTCGAAGACTACCACTTCTCCTCGCCGAGGCCGTGGAGTCGACTCTGTCCCGGGAACACGAGTCCTCATTCCGGCTCCCAACTTCCCATCTACCGCCTCCTCGATGGACTCCGCTGTGCTCACTGACTGACCAATAACGAAGCTCTGGGCCATCTTCTTCTTGGAGGGCGGACGGAGCGCCCGAGGGTTCTTGGGCCAACCGCCGCCCGGGCCCCCCGCCATTGCCGTGGCTGCTGATGCCGCCCATGCCTGCCGCTGCGCCATAGTGTTGGCCGCCAAAGGAGTGGTGTGGCTGGTTCTCGCCATTACGCTCAAGTGCTCGAAGGGGCAGAAGTTTGAGGGGAAAGGTGAATTGCAAGAACGGTGAATGCGGTAAAAAATTTCCAGTAATCCCTTTCTCCCCCTTTTATAACCACACAATCTATACTGCTATTCGAGAAGTTTCACACTGCAGGTTCGGCTTCCGTCGCTGACAGGTGGGGCTGGAAAGTGAAACGGCGTGCAACCGCTGAAGAAATCGACCGTTACTCCTTTCTTACAGAGGGTAACGGCTATTTGCGCCGTAACGGTCATATTGACGGCACCCCACGACGTCCACACTTCGTAACCGCCCGCACGACGTCCACACTTCGTAACCGCCCGCACGACGTTCACGCTCCGTAACTGCTCTCGTAGCACTCATGCTCCGAAGCCATGCTGCTCCAGGGAGTTTTCCTCACTATGCCAAAATTCGGAGATGGACGTTTTAAAAATATTGGGTTTAATATTCTGGGCTAAATCATAGTATCCTCGCATTCCCTTTAAGTCTCAGAAACTAAAAATGTTCCTTTCGTATACTGCCTTCTTTCTAAAAAAATAGATTATCTACAGAAAGGCATATCCGAGGGGCTACTGTTGGGGGAAATTACTTCATTTCCACGACTTAAAGGTTAACCCTCCGAAGGCTCTAAGGAAGTCCCGAAGATGGTCGACTAATGCTCGAAGATACGTCAGCGTGGTCGAAGGGTGCCACGATGCGAAGTCTCGGAGGACCCTTCGAAAGGAGAAAGAAGGCTTCGAAGCAGGACGACGTGACTGATTGGATGCCCTGCTTATCCATCTACCCTGCAACACTTTACCGCGTATAACCTCGTTTATAATACTGAGGGTCATTTGTAATATAAGGGTAAATAGGTCTATTCCTTTAGCTTTTCTCCCTATAAATACCCCCCTTTGTACCTTGTAAGAAGGATCCAGAACCAGTGGTTCAAACACATACATTCGGACCTCTTGAGTTGTTATCCTTTACGGAGGCTCAAGTTTGTCCTAAAAGCACAAACCTCTTGTTTGTTTGTTCTTAACTACTAAGAACCTGTTGGTGTAGCTTTTACGCCAACAATATCTATAGCAGAACCGATGGTAGTACTGACAAGACAATCACATCTCCGGTCCCATCATATATGGCCGAGACAAGCCACTACGCACATGTCCAAGATAACCCTGTTTATCTCACGCCACCTACACCAGTGCCAGTTTTTTCCGCGTTGCCTGCGCCACGTGCATAAACGCATAGGCCCGAACACGTCATATACCCAGAGCCAGCACATGAGGAAGACCCCCGTGGCCGACACGCCGACATACCGCCATGTGTCACGCCCCCGCATGAGAGATGCACGCAGGTAGGAGGCCAAGATGACATTGAGGAGAGGATTCGCGCACTGTTTAGGGAGTGCACCGGTTTCATACCTCGAGGTCGGGCTAGGGTTTACCGGAAGCCGTACCCCGACCATTTCGACACTATAACATACCCTCGCGGCTATAGAGTCCCCGAGTTCACCAAGTTCGATGGTGAGGGTAACAAAACCACACTAGAGCATGTCAGCCAGTTCTTAGCACAGTGTGGAGAAGCTAGTGGGTCAGACGCTTTAAAACTTAGACTATTTTCTCTCTCACTATCTAGCACCGCTTTTACTTGGTTTTTAGCGCTCCTGCCGAACTCTGTCCAAACATGGGCTGAATTGGAAGAGAAGTTCCATGACTATTTTTATACGGGCGAAACAAAACTTAGGCTTTCACACTTGACATCGGCCAAACAAAAATCTAGTAAGAGTGTCTCCGAATACGTCAAGTGCTTTAGAGATACCAGAAACCGATGTTTTAGGCTCAATATTTCAGAAAGAGATTTGGCGGATCTAGATTTCAACGGGTTTTGTTCTGAGATTAAATAAAGGCTAGAAAACCAAAACTTTTTAGAAGTTAGCCAAGTCTTACATCAGGCTCTAGTCCAAGAAGACCGAGCCAAAGATAAAAAGTTTATTAAAACATTTAACAAGCCTAGGGCTGAAGTCCACATCATGGAACACTCCGACGAGGAAGAGTCGGAGGAAGAAGAAGATTTGGTTGACATGTATGCGGCCAAATGGGTTTGGAATGCTAGAAGAAAACCCATCACTTGTTCTGAGTTACGACCGTCTCCCACTAAGAGTCAGCCTAGCGAAGTCAAATACTCGTTTGATATAACTAAGTGCGATAAAATATTTGATTTTCTCTTGAATAACCAGCTTCTCAGGTTGCCTAAGGGCCAAGTCATTCCAATCGCCGACAAGATAAAGAAACGCCCATACTTTAAGTGGCATGATTCACATTCTCATTATACTAACGACTGCAATGTTTTTCGCCGGCAGGTTCAATCGGCCAAAGAAGAAGGACGATTGAAAATAGATCCTAGTCCAAAGATGAAGCTAGACATGGACCCCTTTCCCGTGAACACCATCGACCTCAATGAGAAGAAAATACTGATTTGGCTAGAACAGGCCGAGTCAGCTAAGGGGAAAGCGGTCATTATTGGAGAATCACGCACATGCACACTCATACCAAAGAACCCTGAAGTAGGAGTGTGGAAAAGGAATGTCAACACATCTCCCTCGGCTAGGACTACCAAAAAACCAAAGGTGACATACCAAATGCTACTGAACAAACACCAGAGAAGAGCTAAGGAAACAGGCCCCCGTCCAAAAAGCTAAGACACCCAAAGGGGCCAAAGAAGTCGAAGGATGGCTTCGGACCCCAGTGGCTGAACCCTCCGCACAGTGGCTTTGGACCCAGTGGCCGAACCCTCTGCACAATGAGTTTGGACCCAATGGCCGAACCCTTCGCATAACGAGTTCGGACCCTAGTGGCCGAACCCTCCGCACAACGAGCTCAGACCCCAATGGCCGAACTCACCTCCGCTCTAGGAAAACCCTCCAGTGGGAGGCTTCGGCTCACAATGGCCAAACATACCTCTGGCCTAGTAGGACCCTTCTCTAATATGGTCCGAAATACCTTTGATATGGCCGAGCCTCCTTCCGGGCGATGGGTTCGGTTCACAGTGGGCGAAGCCACTAGAGCGACAAATGCCTCCACCATACAACTCGACGGGAACCCCATGGGATCCGAACCACACCTCGCCCCCGGAGTACCCTTCACAGTATAACATTGCCTCCTATTTTCCTTCAGAGTATTATAATTGGCAGGGACAAACAGACACGGCGAAGGGAGATGTCTTCCACAGGCTATCCGTGGTACCTCTGAATCAACTCACATAGGACGAAGCCAGGAGAGATGGGTGCGAAGGAGCGCAGGAGAGGGAGTCCGAAGCCATCACAATCACGGTAGGGTCTCAGTAAGTCCCAATCCCAAAGGACCCCTCGCCGAAGCCCATCAGAGGTAAGCCCCCTAGTCCGGCCGAGGCTAGTGCCGAAGCCCGGTCCGATCGGCCAAACGAGGCTGATCCGGCCGACAGGGTTCGCACCGAGGTGCCTACCAAGCATAAGACATGCGAGGCTGACCCGGGTAGCACCTCTTCGGCCAAAGACCACAAAAGCAAGGTGGTGGTGCCTGGTACCAAGCCACAGCCATCTTGGGCACCTTTTGGCATGTACAAATCACAGAAAAGATGTCTACAATGCATGCGATCATAGGAGATGCGCGAAAAAAGGCCGAGGACGAGCGAGACACCATTTTTGAAGAAATCCGCCCTCAGCCGATTGTGAAACAGGTATGGAGGCCTTAGCCGATGGAGACAAAGAACCCGTGTTCCATTCCGAGCAACGATGACGATGACATGCTCGATGATGACATGCTCGACAATGACTACACACCCGTATCCAAGGGGCCCGCACCTCAGGCACCTCAGGCGATGGACGTCAACGACGTCATGCTTCCTGCCAAGTTCGCTCTACCACGAGACGAGGCCTAGGTCACTCAGTTAAACCTCAGCCCACGAGATGCCATTTTGGAGAAACCTGAGGATACGACTCGTCACCTAAGGCCTCTTTACGTTAGGGGGCACATTGACGGGAAGCCGATCTCTAGAATGCTCATCGAAGGTGGCACCACTGTCAACTTAATGCCTTACTCTCTTTTGAAGAAGCTTGGTAGGGGCGAGGAGGACCTGAAGAAAACTAACCTAATGCTCAATGGCTTCAATGGTGAGAGTTCAGAGGCAAAAGGCGTACTTTCCCTGGAGTTGATAGTAGGCCACAAGACTCTGCCTACAACATTCTTCATCATTGACGTGCAAGGTAACTACAGTGTGCTGCTTGGGCGTGACTGGATTCATGCAAATTGCTAAATTCCTTCTACTTTGCACCAATTCCTGATGCAATGGGACGACGATGATGTGGAGGTCGTACCAGCAGATACTTTGGCCCATGTAGTATTGGCCGATGTAGCCATCGACGCCGTCCATGACAAAATAGAGTGTCTATCAGGTAGAGACCTCTCGGATTACGACTTCATCAGCGTATCTGGAGGATGTTTTGTACCCATGTCTGTAAAGCCGACTGGTGTAGCATGGCTATTTCTAATTTAGTAGTCATGTCTAGCAAAAGTAATCTCAATTGGCTGAAGTGCCGCATAGAGCAATATCGGTCTTCTAAAGACAGTATTGCCGAAGCCATTGAAGACTTTAGTGAAGTAGAAAAGTTAGGACAAGGTTTTTCTTCGGCCGATCCCTTAGAAGAAGTCGATATATGCGATGGTAGCATCCCAAGGCCGACTTTTGTCAACCAAAAATTACAGGCTGATGAGAAGGTCGAAGTAATAAAGTTGCTTCAGTCGTATGTTGATTGTTTCGCATTGGAGTACAGCGAGATGCTCGGATTAAGCCGCGAGCTCATGGAGAATCGGCTACCTATTAAACCCGGGTTTAGGCCTTATAAACACCCCCCTCGTCACTTTAATTTGGCCATCTATGACCGAGTTAAAGAGGAGATAGAACGATTACTCAAGGCTAAGTTTATTAGGTCATGCAGGTATGCTGAATGGGTTGCTAACATTGTGCCTGTAGAGAAGAAGGGGAGCGGAAAAATACGAGTTTGTATTGATTTTAGGGATTTGAAAAAGGTCACCCCGAAGGACGAGTATCCCCTGCTGATAGCCGACATGTTGATCAACGATGCTTTAGGACACAAGGTACTAAGTTTTCTTGATGGCAACACTAGTTATAATCAATTTTTTATGGCCGAAGAGGACGTCTACAAGACAGCCTTTCGATGCCCTGGTTTTGTCGGCTTATTTGAGTGAGTCGTTATGACTTTTGGTTTAAAGAATGCCGACACTACATATCAATGTGCTATGAACTTAATCTTTCATGACTTGCTAGGAGATATGTTAGAAGTCTACATAGATGACGTTGTGGTCAAATCAGGCGCTATGAGAAACCACCTAGCCGATTTGAGAGTTGCTTTCGATAGGATGCACCAATATGGCTTAAAAATGAACCCTCTCAAATGTGCTTTCGGCATGTCTGCGTGCAAGTTCTTAGGGTTTATGATTCATGAAAGAGGTATCGAAATTGATCCTAAGAGGCTTGAAAAGATTAGAAACTTTAAAGTGACGATATGCAAAAGAGATGTGCAAAAAGTTGCTGGGCAAGATGAATTATTTGCATTGCTTTATATCTAACTTGTCTAGCAAAATCGATGCTTTTGTCGCTATACTCTGGCTAAAGAATGAAGCCGAGTTCACTTGGGGGCAAGTCAGCAAAGCACCTTTGAAAAGGTTAAAGAGTGCTTATAATCACCGCCCGTTGTAGTAGAAATTGCGTTAACTATAGTAGGTTTTGTGTGTATAAGGTGTATAGAGTGAACCTCGAAGGGGCAAGAAGGAAAAGACCTAAATGCCTCTACAGGTCATAGGCCTTATAGGGGCAAGAAGGGAAAAAAGACTAGACTACTATATAAACAACTTTATAGCTTTACAGACGTGTCAGATAGACACCACCTCTGAATAGCTAAACGACATACCAGGGGCAGTGGGGACCCCGGTATGGCTTTACATTGTAGCGGAGTTGAGATATTTTCCTGGTTCGAAGTAGTGGCCAGAGCTCTTCGGGTGTAGACTACGTCAAAGGCTTTGAAGGGCACTTCGAGGTGAACTTCGAAGTACGCTCCGAACTGAACTCCAAATGGACTCCCAGAGACTTAGCTTCGAAAGGGACTAGAGGGGGTCCGGAGGCTGGCTCTAGGGAACCCGGAAGTAAGCCTAGAGGCTTGACTCCGGAGGGCTCCGAAGGGAGCCCAGAGGCTAACTCCGAAGAGAACCCGGAGGCTCGGCTCCGGAGGACTCCGAAGGGAGCCTGGAGGCTTGGCTCCGGAGGACTCCGAAGGGAGCCCCGAGGTGGCTCTAGGGAACCCCGAGGCTGGCTCTAGGGAACCCCGAAGGAAGCCCAGAGGCTTCACTCCAGAGGGCTCCGAAGGGAGCCTGGAGGCTAACTCCGAAGAGAGCCTAGAGGCTTGGACTGATTACTGCTTGGAAATAACTTCGGTGGGAGGGATCTGCTTCGACAATGTCAGGCTCCGGGCCCAAGGCCTACAGAGGCTGATGTCATTTGGCCCCTGTTTAACGGAAAACTTATTCCCCCAATAGTAGCCCCTCGCCCACAGCCCTTTGGAGCAAAAAGGTGCGTGCGCCTCTGGACAAATGACCCAGAGTAAAAATATAACTTCAGAGAAGACAGGCCTTTGGAGCTTGGACCGAAGGGGGCTTCAACTTGTGCAGGTAATGAATACCTGCCTCGACTGACGGGATGACTTCGGGTAGGCCAAGCGACTCCACAACCGTTATAAAATTGACCGTTGCAGCGCAGAGGGCGCGACAGATCTCTTAAACTTCGCCTCGGGCCCATCTGTCATAGACTTCAGCATGGGAACTGTCGGGATTTTTACCGCCTATAAAAAGGGGTTTACCACACACGGCTTCGGCACACACTCTCATTTGCTTCCTTCCCAACTCCTAGCATCCTTCGCTTTCCTCTTTCCACCTTTAGCTTCGCGCGGAGCCGGTTTCGCAACTCTCAGTGTCCTTCACACCGAAGCCTCACAAGATGCCGAAGAAGGTTGCGTCGAAGAAGGCCTTGACCCTAGGCATGAGTTCGAGCTCCGCCCAGGCGCAGGTGGCGGTGGCAGCGGCGAAGCCTGTAGCAAGGCGCTTAGGGCCGAGGGACCTTCGGTCACCGTCGGACAAATTTGAACAAACTCTAGAAATGAGGGCTTCGGCCTCAATGGAGGAGTTTGTCCAAAGAATCTGTGAGGGGAAGATATCAGAGGAGATCCAACTCCGTGTACCAGTGAAGTCGGAGGCTGTTCCGAGCCCTCGGGCTGACGAGATCATGCTCTTTGAAATCTAGGCTATAAATAGAAGGCCTAGAAGTTACCCGGTTACCTTTTCACCGCATTCTAGCAATCAAAAACTTTTTAGCCCTTTGAGTTCTTGAGCCCTAGCCTCTATTTCTTCAAAGAAATCCGGCGATCGCGATGGTGAAGACTAAAGGATCTACACCTCCGTCGGCTTTGGCTCGGCAGCAGGCGGCTGCAGCAGCAGCGGCGGCAGCATTGGCGGCGGTACCTTCGGTACCAGCGGTGACATCAATGGCAGCAGGAGGGAGAAATCCCCAAATCGCCGATGACCAAGGACTGTGCCCACCATCGACAAAGTATTTGGATCAGTCTTTCCAGTTGGGGTCTTCTACCTGCAAAAGAGAGTCACTGGCAATCGCAGCGGGAGGAAAAATCAGTAATGGAGTTATGATTCGGAAGCCAAGCAAAGAGATGATTCCAACGCCAAGACCCGGAGAAGTAGTGGTATTCGAAGCCTTCTTCGAAGCTGGCTTGGGCCTCCCTGCAGTGGACTTCCTGGCAGAGGTACTGGATCTGTTCCATGTAACCCTCCCTCAATTATCTCCGAATGCGGTAGCTAGATTGGCTATCTTCGAATGGGCCTTGAGAGCCGAAGGGTGCGAAGGAAGGGCAGAAATCTTCGCCGCATTGCATAGGGCTACATGCCAACCAAAGACCTTCGTAGGCCCCGGAGGTGAAAAAGTATTAGTATCCTTCGACAGTATTAACTTTAGGCTTCGAGATGAGTATGCTCTTCAATTTCCTGCCAAAGCCATCAATGCCAGATGGTATACTGATTGGATTCTAAGATGGTTCTATGCCGAAGTTGGGGCAAGCAGTCCTCTGGCCGGGCCCCTCAAAGAAATTCAATTCCGGAAGGAAGCTTTGGTGCAGCCCAACGAAGGTCAGCTCGAAGCTCGTCTTAACCTGCTTCAAAAGATTAGCCGAAGGTTAAGTATGCGAGACTTGGCCGAAGAATTTCTTGGCTTGCAAATTTCTCCGTTGATGGCCAACTGGCCTATCGCCTTCGAAGATGACTCGGAAGGCGGTCTCCGCAAGATCAACTTAACTTCGAGCCCTGCAGGTAACTTCGAAACCAACATGCATTATACATATTTACTTCGAAGAAAGACTAATTTGATTTATTTTTTAGCTTCTTCAGCCCCTATTACTTCAGAGCAAATTGTAAGGGCTTCGGAGAAGATTTTGGGTGCCCCAACTCTGACTGAAAAAGAATGGAGAGTTAAATTGGTCGGGAGTTGGGAGAGGTTTAACAGAGTATGGGGAATGTTGGAGTTGACTCCGCCCCCTCTGATGGACTGGGTGCCTTCGGAGAAAGGACCCAAGAAGAGGATAGCTGAAGCCGGAGCTTCGAGCTCCGCAAAGACTCCGGTGAAGAAGGTGGCTCGGAAGCCGAAAAATCTCGCACCTTCGAATCCTGCGCCTTCGAGCTCAAGAACCTCAATCTCCGGTTCTAAAGAAGATGAAGGTATATTATTAGTGAGATTGATTGATGAAGATGCAGCTCAACAAAATATTCACATTGAAGATACTGCAGGTATGCCAGAGCCTCAAGCTAATATTGAAGAAGTGAGAGCTCCGGATGCTCAAGAAGAGCAAATCGAAGCCCCTATGGGCGAAGATGAAGTTGAAGTTACAACTTCAGTTGTGGATGAAGGGAGGACTGCTCACGAAGATACTCTGGCAGCTGAAATTTTAACTGTGGATGAAGGGAGGACTGCTCACGGAGATACTCCGGCAGCTGAAATTTTAACTGTGGATTCAGACGAAGACCTCACCTTCGATCCTCTGAGCAGTCCGGTGCTCGAATGCCCCCAAAATGCCGAAGGTTGACTTCGCATAATTCTCTTATTATTTTCTGCAAAATTATACAATGTTTAATACCTTTGCTTTTGCAGAGCCCCCTTCGGAAGAAGTACTGTTGGACCGGAAACGGCGACCAGAGGGGGGGGGGGGTGAATGGGAGCTTTTTAAAATTTTGGGCTAAAAACTTAGCCTTCGGTTCAGTTCTGTCTTCTGCGGAACAGGCTTCGAACACTACCTTCGAAGGTCTGGTTCGGAGGTACTTCGACAGCTCCGAACACAGGCTTCGCAGGAGCAAAAGATCGAAGCCAAGAAGACTTCGCTCCACTTACAACCCTCGGAAATCTACTCTGCTAAGTCAGTGCAGGCTCCGCACATGGGGTGCTTCGAGCAGGCTTCGCACTTCACCCTTCGCAAGAGTGGACAGCCCTCTGAGGACTTCGACCAAGTACTTGGCAGCAGCAACTGGTGCTGGGCTTCGTACACGAAGGTCTACACGCACACTAACAGACTACGCTAACGACTTCGACACAAGAAGCAAAACGGGCCTCGATCAGGGCTTCGCTAGTAAGCTGTGAGGTCTGGCCTCAAGTTACACAGAGCGACAGCACACTGGAAAACACACTTCGCACAAAACACCCTTCGCCTAGACAGGCTTCAGTGCACTAAACTAGCGAGGTATGTAATGCGAGCTCAAGCAAAAAGCACACAGAAGCAGGGCTTCGCCGCTTGAACAAGGAACACAAAATGTATTGAACTCTGGATGAAATACAGCGAGGTATGTGGGTACAGGAGCTCAACAGTAAATGCTCAAAGTGTTAAATGTTACCTACCGAGCCCCCATATTTATAGCCCACAGTTCACCCAAAGGAAATGACTACTTTACCCCTAGGGTTTACAAAGGATTTGACTCTACAGAACTAAGGGGTACAAAAGGTAGTCCACCTTTATTCTGGAGGCTTCTCTGTCAGCTTTGCAGAGGGGACAGTGTCAGCCTTTTACAGAACAGACAGTGTCAGCCTTTGCTGTCTTTGACCTTCTGGAATCCTCCCTTCGCACGCGAGGGTGCGGTAGCTTCGGTGAGAAGCCTGAAGCCAGATGGCCTTCGCTCCACCGAAGTCAGTCTCCGATACACTGACTGTTTCGAGCCGAAGCCGTCAAAGCCCTTGGGTCTTCGCACCAACACCTCCGGAGTGGACCACCACAGCTTCGCAGCTACACCCAGCTCGAACTCCGTCAGTCCGTGTACCGAAGCCATGCAGGCCGAAGCACCTCAAGTCAACCTTGCTCCGGAGCTAGCCTTGCTCCGAAGCCTTCCACCCTCCGAAGCCCCACCTTCGGAGTACCACCCTTCGAAGTCCCTCCTTCGTCCAAGGCCTCCGCATGAAGCATTCCATGAGCCCTTCGTCGCAGTGCCTCTCCCCGAGCACACTCCTCGACGAGCCTCACCCGGACCATGCCTTCGATGCGCCTTGACTTCTGAGACCTTCGTCGGGTAGCTTCGAGTGTCTCCCTTCGAAGCACACTTCGAACACCTTGCCTCCGCAGAGGACTTGATCCAACCAACTCTGAAGTCACTCCATTCGGAGTACCTTCGAAGTGCCTCGCCTCCGAGGACTTTGTCTCGGAGCACCTTCAGCCGGAGCCACGCTCCGCACTCTCTGCCTTCACCTGGCACGTCTCGACCCGAGGACCGACCCGGACCACCTTCGCAGCCCCCGTGACGGAGCTCCCCGCTCCCCTGGCATCAAGCCTCCCGCTTGACCCAGGTTCACCCGCTGCGAACCTTGTCCGTCGCCTCCGAAGTCCCTGCGCACCACAGACAAGCAGACAAGTGTATCCAGTACTCCGGAGACCTCTCCGGGTTAGCAACCTCCGGCACACACTCCGGTGTACCGCCCAAAGTACCGAACCCTTCGGTACAAACCCAATCATTGCGTACTGTCGGACCCCACCGACAGGCACACTCCGCTGCACAGCTGCAGCAAGCAAACACCGAACACACTTCGGTGAGACCACCTCCGAACACACTTCGGAGGTCCAACCTCCGAACACCCTTCGGAGGTACCCTTCGAACAGAGGGTAAAAATCCTGTCAATCACTCATCACAAAACACCGAAACCAACCCTTGGTTTCTCAATCTCCCCCTTGATGAGTGCATTGACAACCAAATCCAAGTTCAAGAGAATGTAAAAATTTTCAGCACACAAGTGACCATAAAAACTCAGAAAAGAGCCAAATCATGTCACTTGACAAAGAATTGTCCTCCCCCTTTCTCACAAGAGTGAAAAGCCCCTTCGGCAATAAAAACTCCCCCCTTTGGCAGCAAAGAGCCGTTATGTCAAATTTTCTCCCCCTTTGGAAATTATGCTGCCCCCTTGCGGCAAAGAACGTAGCAAGTCTCTTCGGAATTTCTCCCTCTTTGGCAATGCAAGCATCAAGGAGCATGAAAAAGATGCAAAGCTTTGAAATGAGCAGAATTGCAAAGACATATAAAGCAAAAATATGCCAACAGTAACACCAATGACCATGGGCTCAGCTCATATTAATTTTCTCTAAAAGCATGATGAAGCATGTGATTTGATCATTTTTTTAAATAAAAGCATCACCACTTAGTCAAGGAAACTATACAAGAAGGAGCAAGGACTGCGCAAAGCTAGTCAATTTCTACTCTAGACAGACAAGTCCAGTTCAAATGGAGCTTGAAAAGCAAACTTGATAATCAATGAATTTTGTTGTTCTTTTCTTAGTGCCAGGGGTTATTTGTTTGTCCACCTTATACTTTCCAATCCGGCCAAGCCTAGGCATGAAAGCCATAAGAAGCTTAAGGCATAGATTTTGGCATACACTACGCTATTCCAGTTCAGACCAATGTGCAATGGTAAGCAGTCTAGAATAGGGTAGTGCGACAAACAAACCCACCTGGATCTTTTAACTTAAAGCATGCAAATCATGAAATTTTTGATTTTAACCAAGTGAACCAATTGTTTGGTACTTTATGAATATCCATGAAAATTGAGAACAATTTTTCAAGTTGCAATTTTTAGCATCCAAAGAAATGTGTCTTGCTATCAAGCAGATAAAAGATAGCTAAAGCAGTCCTGCCTAAACATGCTAGACTCAAGACTAAGCAGTGAGCACGTTTTGATTTTGAAAATAAAACACCATGCACATGAATGTTCCAGATGAATTAACAAGAGCTGAGGTGACATGATTTCATGAATTATAAGCAGGCATATAAGTGCAAAATATGTAAATGCAATTTCAACACAATTAGACAAAGGCACATCCATCTAAAACAGCTCCCCCTCACAAAATGCCGTAAGGGTGACAAATGCCAAGTTCCCCACGCAAGTAAGCAAAACGAGAAGCATCGAGGGGTTTTGTAAAAATGTCGGCAAGCTGGTGTTGGGTATCAACATATTGGAGTTCAATATCACCCTTCTCATTGTGATCTCTGAGAAAATGATATCTCACATCAATGTGTTTGGTTCTGGAGTGCTGAACCGGGTTGTTTGCAATACAAATAGCACTAGTGTTATCACAGAAAAGTGGAACACTCTTATAATCTAACCCGAAATCCCGCAAAGTGGAAACCATCCACAAAATCTGAGAGCAACAGCTAGCTGCAGCAACATATTCGGCCTCAGCCGTTGATTGTGCAACACTAGACTGTTTGCGGGAAGACCAGCAAACCAAAGAAGTACCCAGAAAATGACAAGTACCAGAGGTACTCTTCCTATCAATTCTACACCCAGCAAAATCCGCATCAGAATAACCTCGAAGACATAAAGATGAAGACGCTGAATACCATATGCCAAATTCAAGGGTGTGTTTGAGATACCTTAGGATGCGCTTTACCGCTTGGCGGTGCGAAGCTCGTGGTGAAGCCTGAAAACGAGCGCACAGACACACTGCGAAGTGTATGTCCGGCCTCGTAGCAGTCAAGTAGAGGAGGGAGCCGATCATGCTTCGGAACTCCTTCTGATCTATGGCTTCTCCATCTTCGTCAGGGTCCAATGCTACAGATGTAGCCATTGGAGTGGTGAGGGGCTTCGCATCGGACATGTCAAACTTTTTGAGCAGGTCCTTGGTGTACTTCGTCTGGTGGACGAATGTACCTTGTTTGCTTTGCTTGATTTGCAAACCAAGGAAAAAGGTGAGTTCACCCATCATTGACATTTCAAATTCCCTGCTCATGGTATCTGCAAACTCGGCAACCAAAGCATGAGAAGAGCCACCAAAGATGATATCATCCACATAAATCTGCACTAGGAGGAAATCTTTGCCATGCTTGAGAGTAAACAGTGTTTTATCAACAGAGCCCATCAAATACCCTCGCTCAAGCAGAAAAGATTTAAGTCTATCATACCAAGCCCGAGGGGCCTGCTTGAGTCCATAAAGAGCCTTATGAAGTTTAAGGACTTTATGTGGGTATTTGGGGTTTTCAAAACCAGGGGGTTGTTTTACATAAACATCTTCACCTATGAAGCCATTAAGAAAAGCACTTTTGACATCCATTTGATAGAGTTTGAATCCCCGGGATGTCGCAAAGGCAAGCAAAATCCTAATGGCCTCAAGGCGAGCAACAGGTGCAAAAGTTTCGGTAAAATCAATCCCTTCTAGTTGAGAAAAGCCCTGAGCTACAAGTCTAGCCTTGTTTCTAACAATTGTCCCATCCTCCCCTTGTTTATTTTTGAAAATCCATTTCGTACCAATGAAATGAACATTTGGTGGAGGATCAACTAAAGTCCAGACTTGGTTTCTCTCAAATTTTCAAGTTCCTCATGCATGGCATTGATCCAACTAGAATCAGAAAGTGCATGACTAACATCTAAAGGCTCGAAAGAAGCAACAAAAGCAGCATTAGTGAAATGGGCATGAGAACGAGTTACCCTTTGATCAAGCTCACCAATGATCTGCTCGGGAGGGTGCATCCTTTGAACATGATGTGGAGCCTCGCGGCGGGATGCAGTCTCCCCTCAACTTGTGCGTTGGAGTGGTCCAAGATGACCGATGTTGAGGTAGTCGCTTCGGGACCTCGGGCCGAAGTAGTTGAAGCGGGGTCAGCTTCGGGGTTTGATGTCGAGGGTAGTAGGGGTTCATCCTCGAATTCCCCGGGATCTTCTTCTTCAATAAGGTCTGTTCCACGTCGTGTTCATTTGCCTGTTCAAAAGCAGAACTAACAGAGGGGGTTGACTCATCAAAAGTCACATCACATGACTCGATGACAGTGTTAGTTTCCAAATTATAAACACGATATGAATGACCATGTGTAATATAGCCCAAAAGATCCCGTCAGAAGAGCGCGACTCAAATTTATCCAAGTTACCACATTTTAGGATAAAGCAGCGACAACCAAAAACTCGAAGATGAGTAACCTTGGGCTGTCTCCCAAAACGCAGCTCATAAGATGTCAAATTTAAAATTGAGCGCAAGAAGATACGGTTTGAGATGTAACATGCAGTGTTCATGGCCTCAGCCCAGAATTTCTAGGA